>JAGDYQ010000117.1:1004859-1025211 GCA_021962125.1 Bulinus truncatus | reverse complement strand
TGTTGTGGGTGATGAGTGTTGCTGTGGTTGATTTCAACAATGTGGTGTGGGTGATGAGTGTTGTTGCTGTGGTTGGATACTTTAGTGGGTGGGTGAGTGTTAGCTAGGGTTGATTGTGGTGGGTGATGAGTGTTGTGGGGTTGGGGGGGGATTGGGTGATGAGCGTTGCTGTGCTGATTTGTGGTGTGGGTGATGAGTGTTGCTGCGGTTGATCTAGGTTGTGGGTGATAGAGTAAATATTGTTGATTTTGAGTAACAAAATAAACAATGTAGTTGACGCTCTGAAATCACTATGACTTCAACTTTGTAAAATGATGATCAGTTATATAATTAAAAACACATTCGAATTTGTAAGTTAAGGGATGTCTTCAGGTTTTGCTGTGTGTGACTGTGTTAAAAGGAAATGTTTATAGCAATATATTTATGGGTGGGCGTCTGTGGGCCACTCTGTGTATAATGTGTGTGTACTGTTTAATGTGGTTTAACTTACTGGTCATGGGGAGAATGGTAAGAAAATAAACATGTATCATCTGACTGAAAGAAACCACTGATGAGAAGGAGATAGTAATAAGAAGAAAAAGTATATAATTAGAAAAGTGTGTGGGGGAGAGGACAGGTAAAAACAAATTATAGAGGTTGTAATGCAAATAATTTTAATTTATATTTGAGCAAACTAGATATTATATTTAGCATTTATTTTTTTAAGTATTAAGGAGAATTTTTAAAATAGCGAAAGGGCTTTTGCATGATGTTATTTCTGTGAGTGTGTGGGGTGGGTGGTTAGATTTTACCAATAAAAGTTTGAAGAGATACAGCACCACGAGTGAGGGAGGGTCAGGTTTTCAATGTGGGGAGTGAGGCAGATAGAAGTGGAAGGAGGCAGCACGGGGGGGAAGGAGGCAGCACAGAAGTGAAGGAGGTGCTAGTACAGAAGTGAAGGATGCTAAGGGCAGAAGTGAAGGAGGCAGCACAGAAGTGAAGGAGGCAGCACAGAAGTGAAGGAGGCAGCACAGAAGGTGAAAGAGGCAGAGCACGAGAAGGGAAGGAGGCTGCACGAAAGTGAAGGAGAAGCATTGAAGTGAAGGAGGCAGCACAGAAGTGAAGGGAGGCAGAGCGGAAGGGAAGGGAGGGGGCACAGAAGTGAAGGAGGCAGCACAGAAGTGAAGATGTTATCAAGAAGTGTGATGATGATGGCAGCACAGAAAGCAAGTGATGGCACAGGTGGTGGTGCCAGTGACGCTATCAGAAGTGAAGCGAGGCAGCACAGAAGTGAAGGAGGCAGCACAGAAGTGAAGGAGGGGGCATGAAGGAAGCGAGCAGCAGAAGTGAAGGAGGGGGCACAGAAGTGAAGTAGGCAGCACAGAAGTCAATGAGGCAGCGCAGAAGTCAAGGACAGCAGCACTGGCCAGAAGTGAAGGAGGCAGCACAGAAGTGAAGGAGGCAGCACAGAAGTGAAGGAGGCAAGTACCAACAGCGAAGAGGCAGTGCTGAAGTGAAGGGGCAGCACAGAAGTGAAGGAGGTATAACGCAGAGATCGTTGGCGGCGTAAAGTGAAAATGTGGTCGTCTGGTCAGAGTCTCGGTGGTGGGGATATGCGTTGGGATGGAGTCGCGATGGGCGACTGAGCCCAGCTGCTGGGTGGAGTCTTTAAAGCTGGCGCGTGGAGGCCCGAAGCCGGGTGGAGCTGAAGAAGGTGGATTGAGCCTGTGCTGGTGGGAGTTCGTGTTGGTGTGAAGTCTGTGCTGGTGTGAAGTCTGTGTGGTGTGGAGTTTCCAAACGTGGAGTCTGTGCCGGGTGTGAGTCTGTGTGCTGCAGAGCCGCTGGTGGTGATGGGGATGGAGTCTGTGCGGGTGTGTGCAGTCTGGTGGTGTGGTGGACTGAAGCACAGGTGGAAACTGCAGCGGTGGAGCCTGCGCGATGTGATGGAGCTCGCGCGGGTGGAGTCTGAAGAAAGGGTGGTTCCGGTGCTGGTGGGATTGGGGCGCGATGGGGATGGAGTCCAGCGGTGGAGTCTGCGGGGTGTGGAGTCTGTGCTGGGAAAGGAGTCAGTGATGGGGATGGGTGTCTGGGGTAGTGTGGAGTCTGTGCTGGTGTGGCTGTGGATGGAATGACGAGTCTGTGGGGTGTGGAGAGTCTGTGCTGGTGTGAGTCTGTGCCGGGATGGAGCCTGCAGCAGGTAAGTGATTTATACTGCGAGCAACTGGCTGGAGGAAAATGGACATTTATATAAATAACTAGGTGAGCTGACTGCTACTGGTCTTGAATTACTAGGTCACTGATAACTTCTGTGAACTAAATGATAGCAAAAAAGCATGATAACAAAAAAAATGCTTGGTGATAAAATGTAGTAAGATATGACTTCATGTTTTTTTAGTGTGATTTTTTGGAAAATTTAGTAGATGAAGCTGATTAGTGGAAAGAAAATTTAACTTCAAATTATTCCAATGGTTTAGAAAATATCTATTTACCTAATTCTAACTCGTCAATCATTAAGGTTTTAAAATTTTTAAATTACTGTATGGTATTGCTTCATGACTGCATATGTTTTTTTATATAATAGCACAAAAATAAAACTATTCTATAATCAATGCGTTTCGTAATATCGGTAAGTGGGGGGGGGGGGGGGGGGGGAAAAAAATTGGCAAGGAGGAGCAATTCAACAGAAGTTATCTAAAGTATATGACAAGAAATGAAATTACATCTTATAAAATATATATAGAAATACACTACAGATTATAGGAGTAAACAAACCGTTAAACTAATTGATAGATAGAAATATAAGTAATGTCTTCTCTGAATGCAAAATAAAAAATATTAATACACTGGTAACCACGCTTTTAAGATAGTGTACAGTAAATCTGATTATTCTAACAATGGCTGCTATGATGACATATGGAGGGCATTAAGATGAGTTCATTTTAAAGCACATAATGTTCTCAAAGAATGGTTTATTACGGAAACTGATGCGATCTTCCAATTTCACTCGCCCTCCAGGCAAGTTGTTTACCTGGTGTAGAGTAGAGTCCCTGGCAATGTGCGATTTCTCGTCGTGGTGTTGTAAGGGAAGTGAAGTCATGTTGCATGCATAGGCGCTGATCCAAGTAAATTTCAGGATTTGTAATAGTGACAGACTGAAATACAGTTTGTGCGTCTGTTGCCTGACGGATGCTCAAGACGTTTTGTTAGGTCGCCACCTGAAGTCAACACAGAGCCGAGACAACAACAAGCTAACCAACCAAAGTCAATATGAATGAATGGGACAACAACATTAAACATAATGACATTTTAATGCAGTAAGCTTCATAGAAATGGGTAAAGATAATAATCCAGAAAGTTAACTCTGTGTGTGGGTGGGATCATTTTGTTTGTTTGCTGTCTCTTCAAGTAATATCTGACAGGGCCTCAATGAGTGAGGCTATCAAAGAAATGAAATATTATGCTTAACCTAGAGCAACCTGGAATAAAATGTCACCTAATGTGGAATCAAAATCACAGAGCTGAGTTAAGAGATTGTTAACAAACCCTTACAAACTATATTTAGTTAATAATGAATCAAGAGGTCTCAACACAATAAAGTAGCCAATCCTGCAAAAGGAGGTGATGCAATCTTCTTGCGTTGTCATATACAAGCAAAACCTGCTTCCCACGAAAAACCCCGTAACACCAAGATATGCAAAACATCAGAAAGGCACGATTGTGGTGCTACCAACATCACTGGGGTCAAGGCTCGTTGAATAAGACCCACTCTACTAAAAGCCTCAATTGAGCTCACGAAATATGAGTTTCTGCAGCAGAGCGTAGAAGATGTCACAAGGTTCTCAGAGACTGGTTTGTGCTTACTTTCAGCACAGTGGAATCAATCAAAGGACAGGTCAACGTGGAGGGTTCATCATCTATTGTATTTCTAATGAAATAACAAAAATGGGTATTTGTGTGTGTGCGGCAAAGTAGGTGGGTAGTTATAAACACATGAATCAAATATCCTTGGTAGTCACTGCTAATACGACCATCTTCTAGCTCTGGGTTATATACGGCACCGATACGTTGCGCAGCGGCGACCACCCACACTTCTCGTGGTTGAGAACGTCCAGATAATTTTTTGACATCACCGCCACACCAAATGGCCTCGAAAGTCGAAATGACAACAACATCTTTTTTACCAGTTTACAGTAAAGAAGTTTAATCATAATCGTCAAGATGCAAGTAGTGAATGACAAAGTGTACACTAGACCAACGTAAACACACACCAGACAAATGTAAGCCGCAACTTCGGCCAAACCAGTAATTGTATATTTCTGACATTCATTGGTCGGAAGGGGGGAACTTCATAGCTCTTCGCACACAGACTACTTCAGATCGTGGTATCAGAATACCACGATCGAACAGCAGACTACTGCAGAGCAAAAATAGATCACCACGATCGTAGATTAATACCTACCAGTAGCCAGTAAGGGACATTCCACAGAGCGTAGACAGACTACCACAGAGCGCACAGAGAGAGACTACTGAGAGCGTAGACTGAATAACGCAAAGGTAGATGCAGAATAAAAAAAAATGCAGACAGATATCACAGAGCGAAGGGTGAATACTGCAGAGCGTAGACAGACTACCACAGAGCGTAGACAGACTACCACAGGAAAGAGTAGACAGAGAGCACCGCACATATCGAGTGGGGATCGCTCACAGAACACAGATCACACTACAGAACATGACAGTGACCTACCACAGAGCGTAGACAAACTACCACATACAGAGCGGTAGACAGAGATCTCCATCACAGAGGGTTGTCAGACTACCACTGCCATGAAAGGGTGACAGACTACCACAGATAGATCACCACGGTATCATGGATCACCACATAGAACATATACAGATCACCACAGAGCGTAAACAGATCCACCGCCAGAGCGTTGGACAGACTCACCACAGTGCTTTGACAAGAATCATCAAATAAGAACATAGACAGACTCTACCACAAGACACAGACAGACTCATCATACAGTGTGTACAAACTTCCACAAGCAAGACTCACTCAGGTAATATGTGGATGTATCATTGCAAACAGATGGACTATTTACAAAAAATGTATGCTGCTTTTTATTTCCATTTGTTATCGCAACTCTTCATCCTACACACCGTGACAAACTCGAATTATGAAAGGAGGTCCGGATTGTTCAGTTAACGTGGATCTCTTTTGACAGTAAGGCTGGTGGTGTTTGGTCCAGACACACGTCCATTTCAAATTGTTGTGTGTGTGTGTGTGTGTGTGTGTGTGTGTGTGGTGTTATGTTTAACCCCCTAGGCCGTAATGGCGAACTTGTAAAGCTTGGAAGCCGGACTTATTGTCAACTCTGGCTTTTTCCTGTCTATTATTTATTTTTTACTCCTAATGACCTCAGAGAAACCAAACCTTGTGATACGTCAAGTGGTGACTGTTCGAGTGCACTCTCCTCGCACACCTACTAGGAGTGATCATTACCGTGAGGCAGCGTGGCAAGCTGATAACATGGAAGCTTCAGTGGCATGTGAATGGACGAATAAAACAATCACAACGCTGTGAGAAATGCAAATACAATCCAATATTTAATTTACAGACCTGCTAATGATATTTCCCCTGATATCTTTGTAATGGAAAAGGCATGTGATGGGAATTAATGGAGGGCAGATGTTGGTTGGGTGCGTGTGAAGTGGTGCTGTGAGAGGGCAAAAGTGAGTGCCAAAATGCATTTTTTGACATACAGGACCACAATGAACTGCAGAGATAGCCCAAGAGGGATTCCCAATAAGATTATTGCAATCCTCCGCGGGGCCATCGAGTACAAGCACTAACGGTATTAGGATGAACAATTCCAGCGGTATCTGATGGCACAGGGCTGTGTTTTGTTCATGTACAGGCTGTGGCCTGGACTGACTTGATACGATTTATCTAATGATTTCACGTAGCAAATCCCATGATAGGTCATTATTCCCACATCTTGAAATCATTGGTTTGTTTACTGATTGCTTTTATGGATAGTTTAAACATGTCCTTTATTAACTGGTTTCCATACTGATTCTTAAGGGGGGGGATAATTATGATTGACTGATCCATCACTTAATGGCTCCATTTAATTCTTTAAAACAGTTATTCACTGGTAATCTGAATTAATTATCTGATACTCTTCATCGCCTTCATCAGTGAGTATGGACTATGTTTTGTGGGGATGGTGTTGTGTGGGAAGATGTATTGTGGGGATAGTTGTGTGTATGAAGATGTGGTCATGTGGGGATAGCTGGTGTGTGGGGAAGATGCATTGGTGGGGATGGTTGTGTGAGAGGGAAGATGTGTTGTGGGGATGGTTTTGTATGGGGAAGATGTATTGTAGGATGAAAAGGTGTGGGGAAGATGTATTGTGGGGGATGGAGAAGAGGCAAGATATATTGTGGTGATAGCTTTATGGGAAGATGTATTTATGGGACAGGGGGGGGTGGAAGATGAAGCCCGTGGGGATAGTTTGTATGTGGGGAAGATGTATTGTGGGGGGATGGTGTTGTGTGGTAAAAGCATGTACTATGTGGTATATGCTGATGATTAGTAAAGAAAGCGGGGATAAAAAATGTGGATAAAATCCACTGTGGGATGGAAAACATGTGGGGAGATGCATGGGGATGGGCGAGTGGGGAAGATGCATTAGGTAGATGGTATAGTGTGATGTTGATGTACACAGGTAGATGGTGTTTAGTGGAAGATGTGTATTGTGGGGATAGTATGTATAAAGAAGAGCTATTTTAGAGACAGTGGGGTAAGACATTGTGTGCATTGGTTGTGGTGGGGAAGTGCATTGTGGGGAAATAGCTGTGTGTGGGTATGGCTGTGTATTGATATTGTGTGTGGGCAAGATGTATAGTGGGGATGGTGGTGTGTGTGGTAGGTAAGGCAAAATGACAGTCACACACTTTCAATACAAAACCATCCAGATCAAATATATGATCGCACTGTTAATGGCATGTCTTTCAGGTCAAACCCATTTTTTAAAAAAAAAACGGCTCTGTAACATACTGCCAGGCTGATATCCAGCATCTCCCCCCACTCTCTCTCTCTCTCTCTCTCTCTCTCTCACTCACTCTTTCTTACATTCACCTCCGGTAAATTAAATAGGGGTTAAAGTCGCGTAACGTTACGCGTATGTTGGGCGTAAATTACGCGTAATTTACGGTAACGCAATTTTGGAAAACTACGCGTAAACTACGCGTTAATTACGAGTAATTGGAAAAATGCGATATTTGCCGGCCATTTTTAGAATTGTTTCTGTCGCTTAGCTTGTTGTGTAACAGCGGAGATTGAACCAATTTCAGTGATTAGGAGATGATTTACATCCAGCCCAAGCCTAAACCGGAAGTATTTGTTTGGTAAAACAGCGTAAACCGTACAGTACTTATTGTTTGTTTTAATCGTTTGTAGTAAACATAATAAAATAGAATATTTTGGCAATAAGGAAGCCAAAGTATATTAAAAATAAGACAAAATCATAAAAATTTTCAACATCAATGAAGTTAAGTTTATATTGTATGGTAAGTGTAGATACAAGCTGTTAACGTGGGGAGGATAGAAAACCCAAAAATCCAAAAAAAAAAATAGTATTTTTAAACGATTTATCTATATATGTTCCAAATGTTGAAAGCAGGGCGGAAATCATTTTTCCCTGACATGAAATTTTTTTATTGAAATCTGGTAAAACTCAATTTAAATTTTTGAACATTATCTGCATTAAGATATGTTCCAAATGTCATGAAAACGTAGAGTAATATTTTTACTGTAGCTTAGTGGTTCTACTATCACATGCTGGCCGCATGTACGAAAGATAAATCCGTTATTGCACCCACGTCGATCTTTATTTCGATGCGGATTGCACCAATGCGTGGATCACGTGTGCCGTCTTTAGTTGAGTTCGGTAACCGCAGTGGCCGTATTTCGCTCTGCATTGCACCTGTCCCGCGTCGACCGTATTAGACTGAATGGTCGTGCCAAAGATAATCGCCGTTGATGCAGTCAGTACACGACGAATGCGTGGACGATCAGCCTAATTAGTATGACTGGCAAATTGCACAGTAAAACATTTGAAAATATTATTAAAAATACAACTACTAGAATCAGTGAGCGTAAGCAAATCAAAGAATCACATTTTCAAGTAATTAGGCATTAATGACACGCGTATTTTGGCGTTAATTACATGCGCAAATCCTACGCGTAATTTCGAACCCAAACCAGTCAAATACAACTTATCAATATAAAGTAATGATGCGGATGACGGGCAAAATTAGTGTTATTTTACCGGTAAATGGCAAGTAAAAACCTTTGAAAACATTATTAGTAAATACACCTACGTAGCAATTAAAAGTGAGTGTGATCAACAAAAGGAACGATGAAATTTTCAAGGAATTGGGAATTCAATGGTGCTCAAAATTTAGGAGAAACTTATTGCATAACTTAAGACGTAAATTACAGATAATTTACGCGTAAATTACATGCGTTAATCTTACGATGTAATTTTCGAACCCTAATGTTAATAGAAGTATATATGATAAGATTATTGTAGCTTTCATCAGTCATTAGGTTCACCGTATTTGATATTTGACTCTATATTTCATTTCTTCAAACGGACGTTAAAACGACTAAAAGATCCATGTATTGTAGTAAAGCTGGTGTTCCGTATGTAAAGTTGTACGACTGGATATTCCGCGTAATATTGTACGACTGATTAATACGTAATGCTGTATGACTGGTGTTTCTGGGTAATGCTGTACGACTGTAGTTCAATGTAACAAGGGAAGGCATGGTGTTCCGTGACTAATGACTGAGATACGACTAGATTGTTCCGTGTAATGTTGTACGCCTGGTATTACGTGTAGTGTTGTAATGACTGGTGTTCCGTGTAACGTTGTATGATTTGTAAATTCCGTGTAATGGTGTATGGCTAGTGTTCCTAGTAATGTTGTACGACTGATATTACATGTAATGTTGTATGACTCGTGCACCGTGTAATGCTTGTTACGGCATAATTCGAACCCTTCAATGTTAATAGAAGTATATATTATATGATTTTGTCGCTCTATCAAACGATTAGGTTCACCGCAGTTGATATTTTGACTTTATTTTCATTTTTGTGAAACGGACGTTGCATGACCGATGTTCCTGTAATGTTGTATCGATAGCGTTCCATGTAATGTAGTACACCCTTCTGTCCCGTAGGCGCTTATGTTGAAAGACTCATGTCCCGAATGCGCACGCTGAAGCATGACTGATGTCCCGTGTAATGCTGTATGATTTGCGCTCCTGTAGATGTTGTATGGCTGATGTTCCCTGTAATGTTGCCATGATCTCCATGTTCTTTGCTGAATGCTGTATGACTGATGTTCCGTGTAATGTTGCTATGCCTCATTAATACTCTAGCAGTTTAAACTCCGATGTATCGAAGGGAGCTTGCTTATCCTTCCGATCAACCCCCTTTATTCGATATTGCAATGGTCTAGAAGTTAGAACAGCATACATATAGTTTCGGTGACTGTACTCACCGAGATTTTGGTCATCAGAGAGGACATACAATGCGCACCTTATCGAGTGACTCTCAACAGAGTGGGCATTAGTGCGAACCCATGAGTGACTCTCAACAGAGTGGGCATACAAGCGAACCTTATCGAGCGTGACTCGCAACAGAGTGGGCATACGCCAATGCGAACCTTGTCGAGTGACTCTCAACAGAGAAGGCATATAAAGCGAACCTTAAGCTGAAAGACTCTCAATTAGAGTGGGCATACTATGCGAACCTTGTCGAGTGACTCCCCAATATAGTGGGCATAGCCAATGCGAACCTTGTCGATTGACACTCAACAGAGTGGGCATACAGCGAACCTTGTCGAGTGACTCTCAACAGAGTGGACAAGTAATGCAAGAACCCTTGTCAGGTGACTTCAACAGAGTGGGCATACAATGCGAACCTTGTCGAGTGACTCTCAACAGAGTGGGCATACAATGCGAACCTTGTCGAGTGACTCTCAACAGAGTGGGCATACAATGCGAACCTTATCGAGTGACTCTCAACAGAGTGGGCATACAATGCGAACCTTGTCGAGTGACTCTCAACAGAGTGGGCATACAATGCGAACCTTGTCGAGTGACTCTCAACAGAGTGGGCATACAATGCGAACCTTGTCGAGTGACTCTCATACGCCTGTAACTGTCTTTTTTAAAAAATCCTTCAATGTAATGCCGTAGTGAGACTTTCAACTGATCTAAATTCAAACGACATTATTATGTGTGAGAGGTGGATGGCCGATTGGTGTTGAGCGCTCGGCTGTCTACATGAGAGTCTTGGGTTGATCCTTTGTAGAGAACCAACTTCCCTGTCCAGGTCCTGGTGAAATGGGTACCTGATTTCAGTTGAGGAAGTAAAGGCGGCTGGGCGTTATGATAGTTAACATCTAACTTGCCCGGATGGACCATTTGGGTCTAAGGAAACTTTCATGTATATGGCATGTTTTATACATATAACATGGATGTCTCAACGAATTCAAACACACAAATATACATAGAACATGGATGTCTCAACGAATTCAAACACACAAATATACATATACACACACACACACATATACGTCTAGTACAGAGTTATAGTTAATAGTACAATAGTTAATAGTATTACCACTGCTGCTTTTTGTGTACAAAATATATGTCCAGGGGGAACAAGACGCCGAGCTACTTTCATACTTCGGTTTCAAGAAACAATGGAAATATATTAGCGGGGAAAGGGAGGGGGGAGAGATCGAGACATCGCCAGCTGCAGCAGGCAGGACATATATGAATGGCAGCCAGAGGGAGGGATCAAATCCAGACTACAGAAATGGGTGGAGTCAAGCACTGGACTCTCTAGAATGGCGGTGATGAAGCACGAGGTAAACAGGGAAAAAAATATGCACCGTCAGAAGAAGCGGCTAATAAAGTGGGAGAGAGAGAGAGAGAGAGAGAGAGAGAGAGAGAGAGAGAGAGAGAGAGAGAGAGAGAGAGAGAGAGAGAGGTGGGGGATGGGGGGATACTTGCTGGCAAATCTTTTAGGCCCGGACATTGAGACCAGAGGGGATAGAGGGTGTAGGGGGGGGGATAATTCTTTAAGAGTTTTGGTGGGTACCATGGGGTGGGCTGGTTGGACTATAAAAAATGAATTGATCATTTACAGAACTACCGTAGTTATTTTAATACCCCCTCCTCGTCCTTCTCACCCCCCACCCCACACGCCTTGTTTTCTTTCTAGGTGACAAAACAAAAAGAAACAAAAAAAAAAATCACCGAAGAGAGGGGGCGGTGTCTACACGATGAGTTACGCTGCTATTCGCGGTTAGCCCCGGGGCTGTCTGTGACGAGGTGGGGGGTGGGGTGGAGAGGTACCACTCTGACTTCATTTTTTAAATTGGCTGTATTGTTTTGTGTGTGTGTGTGTGTGTGTACATGCGTTCAAAATAAATGATACTGCTATTGATCATAGCATTGTGAGAGGAAAAGAGAGGCGGAGAACGAGGAGAGAGAGAGAGAGAGAGACACACACACACAGACACAGACTGTCTAAGTCATGTGCTGTCAGTTAAAGAGAAATTCGCATCTATTTACATCTCTGCTCATTTCACACCACCGTATAGCTCACCGTATAGCTCACCACTACGGAGCTTGGAATCTAGAAAACGCGTGTCCTGGATTAATCAACACAGTTGTGATTTCTGTTGATATATAAATATCACGAGGTAGAGAGGAGTCAATCAGGACTTCATCGTTGAAACCGTTCGTTCGATTGAAAAAATTCGCACCATTTTGTTATTAAAGCTTTCTATACTTCAACACCATTTGAAAGGGATGTATTCTCTGATATTTGCATTGGGTAATTATTCAAAATACATTTTTTGTTATGCTTTGTCTTTGATTTGGGCAGAATGATGGCCTTTGAAGTTTAGGGACTAAAGGATGTATAAATAGTATCTTGGCCTCATAGATTCTGGGCCTATAGTATCTTAGCCTATAGATTCTGGGCCTATAGATTCTGGGCCTATAGATTCTGCGTCTATAAACTGAATCTGTACATTTTTGACAATAGAGATAGGAGTTTGGACCTTTAAATTACGGACCAATATAAATTAGGTTTATTGGCTGGACCCACAGATTCTGAGCGTAAAATTTGGACATTTAGTCTTAGGATCCATATATTCTTGAACTGATTTAATCTAAGCCTGGGATACGTTTAAATGTATCGATTAAATATAGATGAATCTATTTGGGTCATGTTCTGATGGCAGCAGTTTTGTTGTAATTTAAAATAATATTTTAACATTGATGGTAAAGGTGTTTTTTTCTAAAGTGAATTCAGTAATCATGTAGAATACATAATGTAGTATTCATATAGAATACATAATGTAGTATTCATATAGAATACATAATGTAGTATTCATATAGAATACATAATACAGTAATAATGTAGATTACATTTATATTAAAAACACTTGTAATATATATTAAAATATTAACGATTTCTTATTGCAGGCACTGAAAAAAAAATGTAAATATATAATTCAACTTCTAGTTCTGTGAATGTAATTTGATCTCCCGCCATCAAAGAGTCAAATATTGATTTTTATTTTCTAAAATTAATCAAAATAATGATAATAACAATGATAATAAACAATGATAATAACAATGATAATAAACAATGATAATAATAATGATAATAACAACGATAATAAACAACGGTAATAAACAATGATAATAAAAAATGATAATAAAAAATGATAATAACAATGATAATTATAATGATAAAAATGTAGTCAGAAAGTTCATGATTTTTGTGTTGGTAGAGCAGTAAAAGCAATTGATAAGGATTATTTCCACATATAACCTAATACGTCAATTACAATATATCTGGTCCCCGACACAAAAAAAAATGACCAACTGTACTTATTTTGAAAAGGTCACTCTAAATAAATTAATTATTCACATAGTTCAACCTAGAGTTTTTAAATTACCTCCATAATATTAAGAAATATAGAACTAAATAAATAACTAGAAATAATAATATACTCATCAGTGTTTTTTTCCTCAAATAATATTAATAAGAACAAATAATAAATAACACTTTTAGTGACAAAAGTAAACATTTCCTGTTACCAGCTCATGTCCACAAATAACGGTTTTATTCAATAGACTACCCCGGGAGCCCGTCTCTAGCCTTTTATTTTAATAGTCTACTTTTAACATATATTAGTTCATGTCAACATTCAGCAACGACCAGCAGGTCAAATTTATGAGCCCAATGTGGCCCGCGAATAAAAACGTTTGCTGACCCCTGCACAAGACAGTGCAAAACCTATCAATAATAAATTCTCGGTAGAGATTTAGATTTGCTAATGTATATGTAAACGGAAGAAGGGGGAAAAAAATCCGAAAAATGTGTGGATCCTTCTGGAGCTCTAAGGCGAGACTTTGTGAAGTTAATATTACTTCCCTGGCTCTTAAATTGTGTCCACCCATTTCATCTTAATGTGGGTGGGGGCCTTGGGTGGTAGGCCCAGCTGACCTATTTATAAAAACTGGACACTGCCGAGCAGCGACAGACATACAAACAGATTAACACACAAACTTAGGTCATAGTCAATCAGTGCTTTTTTTTTCCTGAAAAAAAATACCGGAAACTCCTATTTATGTCCGTCATGTCCGGGAAGTAATAAACTAATATACAAAAGTCTACGGAATAAAAGGTTCCGGAAACACCGTTCCGGTGCGTTCTGCCAGAAAAAAAGCACTGTCGTCACCTAATAAGTGGACGAGTGGTCACTGTGGTTAGGTAACATTGGTAGTTAGTTGTGTTCCACAAGTCACGAGGTTGAATGCCACGCTTCTTGTCATTCATGGACCCAACATAAATAATAGAGGTTTATTTTCCCCAAGATATTTTAAACATATATCTTCTTTCTTTCTTCCTTTGGCTCTACAACCCATTTAGGGCTCTGGCCTGCCATACTACTCTTCTCCACTTTTCATGATCCATGGTCTTCTTCCTCCACTCTCTCACGCCTATGGCTTTAAGGTTTTTCTCTCCACTTCCCTCTAACCATCTGCTTCTTGGTCTGCCTTTTAGGTCTTTTTCTCATTGTATGTTGCCTTATATATTGCTTTTGGACCTCTGTTGTGTTCCATTCTTTCTATGTGCTCTACCCACCTCAATCTACTCATTTTGATTTCAGCTGTTATATTTGGTTCTTCATATAGTTCGTATAGTTCTGAATTGGTTCTACTTCTCCACTCGTTATTGTCCTTACCATATATTTTACTAAATATTTTCCCTTTCCCAAGTGTTTAAACATGTATGGGAACATTTAATGTTTGCTCTTCTAGCCTGTGTAATACTGGCAGCGAAGTTATGTCTGTTCTTTGAAAATGTGTAATACTGGCAGCAAGTTATGTCTGTTCTTCTAGCCATTGTTTATACACAGTGATGCCACTGACACACAATCTATCCTATTTTACGGATAACGTAAGCTAAAGGCTAAGAGAGGTGACGGGGATAAAGTCAGCCTTTCATGACAATAACAGGATAATGGCAGCCTTATGACAATAACAGGATAATGTCAGCCTTATGACAATAACAGGATAATGTCAGCCTTATGACAATAACAGGATAATGTCAGCCTTATGACAATAACAGGATAATGTCAGCCTTATGACAATAACAGGATAATGTCAGCCTTATGACAGCAACAGGATAATGTCAGCTTTTTCGAGCATGTTCGCGTGTCACTTTCCGTAGAATAAGGTCATTTTGATAAATTATACCATTATCAGATTTAGAACCTTAGTAACATTTTTAAAACTTAGTCACGGGGAAAAACACAATCACACACAATGAAAGACCATCAGATCTACATGTAGAATACACAACCACACTCAACAAAATACAATCAGACCAACATGTAGAATACACAATCACACACAACAAAATACAATCAGACCAACATGTAGAATACACAATCCTACACAACAAAATACAATCAGACCAACATGTAGAATACACAATCACACACAACAAAAATACAATCAGACCAACATGTAGAATACACAATCACACACAACAAACTACAATCAGACCAACATGTAGAATACACAATCACACACAACAAACTACAATCAGACCAGCATGTAGAATACACAAAAATAAACTCACAATAAGAGCCAGTCAAAGTACCCTACCACAGTGATCTACAGAGCACCATTAAGAGTTCTAGAAGACTTGTTTGTTAAGTTGTTACTACTTCAAATGTATATATCAGGAGCCGGCAATATATTGACGATATTCTATCCCTTCCTATCTACCCACAACTAAGAATTGCTAAGTAAATCATGTCAACAAAATTACATTCCAGTACTAACAGAATTACAATGTTTAGTGATCCACGAAGTATTATCGTAGAGATTACTATCTGCAAGACTATTATCACGTAACCTGATGCACCAGATAGCTGTGTACATACCAGATAGTTGTGTACATATCAGATAGTTGTGTACATACCGGATAGTTGTGTACATACCAGATAGTTGTGTACACACCAGTATCCACTTCATTAACACGTCCACACACACACACACACACACACACACACACACACACACACACACACACACACACACACACACACATACAGTCATGTAGTTTACCAGTGACCACGTCATTACCACACAAACACATACACACACACAGTCACATGTACATACATACGGCACAATCTTCACTCACTGACGTCATTTGTTTATTAAGATAATATTACGTCATGATTTAATTCTTTTTTTCTAGCCGTAATCTCCTAAACAGTTTTCAACTTTCATTCCAAGTAAAAAGTATTATTTTTAATAAAAACCAACTAAATACAACAATGATGACACTATTCTTCATAGAATAAAACAAGTAAATTCAATATATTATTCCTATGTTATTTAATATGGACACTATGTAATGCAAAGTTTAGTGGATACGACTGTAGTCTAGAGGATCGGGTTCGATTCCCAGAGGGTAATCCTACATTTTTGTGATTCACATATTGTGACGAACAGATTCTTCTTGTAGAGTGGGGTAAACTCCGAACCGAATTGAAGGCAGCATAAAATATCGTAAGCAACATGTACTTAATACCTTGACTATGACTACCTACATGATGTACATTTTCTAATCGTGATCATTTTACTTTCATACTAAACACTTCTATAAAAGAACATCTGCATTCCTGTTTAAATCAGCCATGACATACAGAGTTGACATACAGCCATGACATACAGCCATGACACACAGCCATGGCATACAGAGTTGACATACAGCCATGACATACAGAGTTGACATACAGCCATGACATACCGAGTTGACATACAGCCATGACATACAGAGTTGACATACAGAGTTGACATACAGAGTTGACATACAGCCATGACATACAGAGTTGACATACAGCCATGACATACATAGTTGACATACAGCCATGACATACAGAGTTGACATACAGCCATGACATACAGCCATGACATACAGAGTTGACATACAGAGTTGACATAAAGCCATGACATACAGAGACACAAGGATTCTTTAGCATGAAGCTCTTCTAGCTAAGAGGGACAGAAGGTCGAGTGGTGCATAGCACTAGACTGCCGACCTGAGAGACTCTGGTTCGATCCTCGTTGAGCACCAAGGGAATTTGTTCAGGTCCTGGGTTAAAATTAGTTAAAGTCCCTCAAGTCCACTGAACTTAAAATGGACCTGACATTAGTTGGGGAAGTAAAGTCGGCTGGGTGACCAAACCACGCAAACCCTTTACATTTATTTATTTACAGAAATAGACGAATTCTACACTTCATCTGGTCCTTTACTTTACTCCTCTAAAAATGAAGTCAACAAATTCCACTAAACTTCACTGTGATATAGTCCACTAAATGTACCATGATAATATAACATAGTCCACTAAATGTACCATGATAATATAACATAGTCCACTAAATGTACCATGATAATATAACATAGTCCACTAAATGTATCATGATAATATAACATAGTCCACTAAATGTACCATGATAATATAACATAGCCACTAAATGTACTATTAAAATATTTTGTTATGTGGCATGTCAACACATGATAACCGGATAATGAAATATTTCTAGAAATATGTTTTGGCTTTTTACTATTAGTTAAAAAAACAACAACATCAAATTAACATGTTTCCATGATATGTGAATTTTAGAGTTATTTACATTAAGAAGTCATTTGATAAGAGACGTTTGATGAAACGTAAAAACTTGTAATTTTTGACTCGTGGAATTGTTTCATGTACCTGTAATATTATACAATCATCATTTCAATCGCCGAAAAGACAAATAAAAGTCTTTGGACTATTCTAGGATTGTTTCCTATGACTGTGGAAGGATTGTTTCTATGACTGTTGTAGGATGTTTTTCTATGACTGTTGTAGGATTGTTCTTATGACGTAAAGATTGTGAGCATAACGGTCACCGGATAAAGACGGCCATTACGCTGTGTGACAGCTGTGTTAGATGCAGGACGATTAATGTTTCCAGAGAACTACCGAACACTTTATCAGGAATGACCGCCAGTTGATTGTGTCCACCTGTCCAAGCGATGACCAATAACTGGTTACCTGTGAATTTCCGCCATGGTACCAAGGCCGAGTCAGTACTTGTCCGGCATTCTCCGACCTTTTCGCCCCATCAGTACCTCACAGTAAGTACCACAGAGTGAAAGTGATGTACATGATAAGCTATTGGTGTGATTGCTGAATCAGTTGTGCAAACCATCCCTCAATTAGAGATCGTTAATTAATCCTTACAACGAGAATAAAGTGTTTATTATCAAAGTCAAACTATTACTGCATAATGTATATAAATTTATACAAGGAGTGTCTGTTATTAAAGTTACATCTTCTTAAAAGATAATTACATTATAAACAATCATCAATGTATGAATTCAAATTATTTGTATGGCAACTTTGTTAATTCATTCTTTGTTTGTTTTAGTGCATGCACTCTTTTTTTCGAAATATTTCAAACCTTCGCCACCTCCCTACTGGAACAGAAATATCAAATATACAATAGAGAGTGAATCTATCATTTAGATTTGAATATTTGTTGTAGGGCGTCAATCGAAAGGTAAAATTTCCCTAACTTGGTATTCACCTATAAGGTATGTTGTATGGTGGTGGACGTTTCATTGGTGATATTTGCATGGAATTCTGTGTGTGTGTGTGAAGTCCCTGTAAGGATATACATGAAATCTCTGAGAACCTATAAAACCACTAATGAGAAGGTTTTGAGGTGCCCTTCTTTCATCCCCATCACAGCCAACATTGCAATGGCCATGGAGATACCCAGGAGATACAATAGGTGCTTTGACCTTGGCCTGCAGGGCCATCATAAGTCATCACCATGGACCCTCAAGTCAACGGTCCGGCACTTTACGTACTCGACCATCCGTCCCCTGGAAGAATCAGTTGCAAAGTTATATTTCTGTAATGTTTAACTTTCTCTGAATATTCCTCTCATACAAACACAGACATACAAATATACAAACATACAAATATATAAAAGAATACATACACAACCATGCTGCTTATTCACTCAAACTTTAATTTACAATCGCTGCTAAAAGTGAATGAAAACAAACTCATCGTTAAGTTGGGAAATACCCCACATGATCTTATTTTTAATTCTATTTCAATGACCAGCGATGGCGATCTAACTAGTATGGAGAAAAGTAAACGGCCTCATTGGGTTTTTTAGTTAATCAGGCTGTTTACAGTAACTCTCTCCACCATTAAATGACTTACAAATACTAGGAACACTGATCATAGGCTAGGTTTCTCTTGGCGTTCTAAATTTGTATCTTCTGTGACGAGCTGGTGCCACATATTCTCTCTGCAGCCGTGGTCTCTCAGCGCCAGGGTCTGTGGTCTCTCATCTCTGGATTGTGCTCTCTTATTCTCTGGACGTTTGTCTCTCATCTCTGGCTTGTGCTCTCTATTCTCTGGACGGTTGTTTCTCTTCTCTAGATTGTGCTCTCTATTCTCTGGATAGTGTTCTCTCATCTCTGGATTGAGCTCTCTATTCTCTGGACTATTGTCTCTTCTCTGGATTGTGCTCTCTATTCTCTGGATTGTGGTGTTCCTCTCCCATCTCTGGATTGTGCTCTCTATTCTCTTGATTGTGTTCTCTCATCTCTGGATTGTGCTCTCTATTCTCTGGACTAGGTTGTCTCTCATCTGGATTGTGCTCTCTCATCTCTGGATTGTGTCTCTATTCTCTGGACGGTTGCTCCTCATCTCTGGATTGTGTTCTCTCAATCTCTTGATTGTGCTCTCTATTCTCTGACGCGTTGTCTCTCATCTCTTCGATTGTGGTTTCTCAGCCTCTCTCTGATTGTGCTCTCATTCCGGATTGTGGGTTTTCAATTCTCTTCTGATTGTGCCTCTATCTTCTGACAAGCTGACTTCATCTCTGGATTTGTTCTTCATCTCTGATTGTGATATCATCTCTGAAAAGCTCATCTCTAGAACTGTGGTTCTCTCTTCTCTGGATTGTGGTCCTCATTTCTCATGACAACGGGCTAAGCTTCAAACAGCTGTGGTCTCAGTATCCTGAATTGAGGTCTATCAGCCTGACTGTGGCCCAGCCTTGGATCATAAGTTACTGATATTGACTGAAATGTGTAATGGACATGTTTTTAGTACTATGTTGGTACTATAAGCTTTCTTGTAAAGCAGCCTTTGCTACAGACTCTATGTATACATTTTTTACGATAAACTAAAACCCTTGTCCACCGTCAATATTAATAAATGTCAAATAAATACAAATAATTCTCAAACTTTCAGTGTCCATCCAGAAAGCAAATAATTCTCAAACTCTGCGTCCATCCAGAAAATACAAATAATTCTAAATTTCGCCTATGCGTCCACCCAGAAATACAAATCAGGCTTTTTTGACATGCTAAAAGTTTTAAAAGATCGTAGACATTATGATGAGAGTGTTGATAGAGATGATAAATGTTTTAAATTTGAAACCAATCAGGTACAGTAAGATACCAGTCAGTGTGAGATAATTATATTGATCACGTGGTGGATACTGATGCCGACCAACCTAACTAATAGAGCCAGATATTCAGTGGAGGAGTAGAGGCTGCTGGACAATGGATCGCCCAGACTATGTCGCTAAGACACCTTTATTAGCTACAATATCTTCAGGGGTTCTATGGGAATCGCGGTAGTTAAAGGTATAAATATATACTTATATAT
>JAGDYQ010000117.1:905252-1004359 GCA_021962125.1 Bulinus truncatus | reverse complement strand
TCAACAGACTGGTTGTATTATCATACATTTAAACAGACTGGTTGTATTATCATACATTTCAAATGACTTCCTAGATATGCTACCCACATGAGGCTGGCATGGACAGAGAAAGGGCAGTATGGGTCCTTCTAGGGGCCGGAGCTCTTAGTGCTTTCTTAAGCCTCAGCTCCCTGGTGACACACAACAGCCAAAGGATACAGCTGCAGGTGGGCGACCGGTTGGTGAACGTCACCATCTGTCGATATGCGACGAAATATGACCACTCGTTTCTGCAGGCCCTCCTGTCTCTCACCCTCTCCTTGGTCTTCATCTTAGTTCTGATCACCACGCTCACATATTACACCTACATCACCAGGGCCCTAAAAGACCTTGACTCGCCCTTCGGTGAGAGATATGGGACAGGAGTGGACAAGCCCTTCAGCCCGCCTATCGCCCAGGTAGTGAGCTTCCTCTCCCAGCAATACATCAGCGAATTGTTGGGGATGAGCCCGGAGACAAGCAGCTGCATCTCCCGCACCACTTACAAGGTTTTCGCCGTAGTCACAGTGGTCTTCGTCCTGAGCTACGTCCCCCACCTGACGGTGCTGGCAATGATCAATTTCGTGGGGCTGGACAGCCAGGTCATGACCTCCACCCAGAGGTTCTTCCTGGAGCTGGCCTACAACTCACCGTACATCAGCACTGTGTCTAACCCAATCATCTACGGGTTCTCGCGCCAGGAGTTCCGGCAGCAATGCCTGGACCTGATCACGCTGAAAAAGTACCGAGCCAGGCGGTCCTACTTTTAAAAGCAACTGACGCGTTTTATTCGACAAGTGGGCGCAATGAATTAGCTGAGACTTTTTGTACAATGTTAGACATTCATGTAGCAGAACTTTGTATTTACACAACAACAAAAAAACAACCTGACTGATTGATTACTTTAATATGTTTAAGACCAAAAAAAAAAAAAATCTTAAATCGTGTATATTCATTTGCACTTTGCGTGTTTCAATTATCAGCAAACATTTTTTCCTGCAGAGCCAGACAACAGAACGTAAATTACTTGTGCATTAATTAAAGTGCAATCAGTCTCATTAGAAAATGTCATCCACAAGGGAGTTAATACTATTTCATGGTGAACTAGATGCATTCATAGATGCAAACCACATAAAGGAACTTAAAACAGCTGAGCTTATATAACAAGTGTCAAAAAAAAATTGCAAAAAAATGTGAAAAATAGCCTATTTGACAGTAAGCTAAAAACAAAATGAACCCCCAGAATTGGTTATCAGTTAAATAATACATGCACATGTAATAATAATTTTTCGGGCTTTTTGCATCACTGGCCAAGTAGTATATTTTCCAATCCCTCAGCTTTTTTAAATCAGAGAAAAGCCGTTTGTGCAGATAACCTTCATGAATTCTTTACACTGGATAGAGTTTGAAAAAAAAAAAATTTTAGTCTTACCTTGTCCAGAATTTTCCCTGTCACTCCCATTCCATTTAGTATTGTAACCTGTTTGAAAGCAAGATTGGATTTAAAAAAAAAAAAACAACATATCTATGGCTTCTGAACAAAAACATTTTAAAAAGTACAGTAAAAAATAAATAAATAAGTAGAGCTGCTAAGTTAACGCAACCTTTGACTTACATTAACTATGACAGGCATTCCACCATAGTATATTGGCTGGGAGCAGTAGGGCCACATGTACGGGGACTCCATCAAGTCGATGTAACTGGGGCTTGCACTGAACCAGACAAAAGGGAAAACATGTCAGGCAGTGTTGAGTAAATAATATGGCCTAGATGCTGTGGAGGGAGGAGCTATGGGTGACAGGGGTGCATCAAACAATACATTTGTTGTTGTTTTTTTTTTTTAAGAAAATATAGATATAAAAATAAGTTCTTTTATTAACTGTCAAATAGATGGTGAGGGGAAAAAAAAAATAGGGCAGGCCAGTGTGAAAATATGAGTGTTAACTATGAATTCATACACCTTCTTGGTGCCTCAGCATAGGTCAATGAAGAGTGCCAGATTGATCATGGAGCCAGCCACATAAACAAAAGAAACGTGCTAAAAATGTGGAAGGGTCTCCATAACCCCTGGCAGGCCAGCTGGAACCTACCTGGCCTGTGGTGTGTAGTTCTTCAATGTCCTGAGAGCCATGGCCAGGTCGAGACGTCCGTAGCCCTGCTCAAACATGTTTACATCTGGCAGGCGCCTGGCAGTGGACATGAGGGCCTGCTTCATGCTGGCTGGGTTGATCATATGTTTCTTGTCCAGTACAGCGCTGTAAACCAACAGATATTAGGCGTCAGTTTGAAAAAAAAAACTTTCAATGATGGTGGCATGTTAACAAGCAAAGTTCATATGTTTGCAACATTACAGCACAATTAATATATCATTAAGTGTCACCCTATGACTTTCTAATAAAACATCCCCAGCAAGTTTTAAAGAATCATGCATACTTGGAAACTATAAAAGGGTCATCTAAATTGACCAATGTCAGAAGGTAAGGTCAATCTCAGGCAATGAATGGTTAATGAAGCTTATTCAGTGAAGGACATTTTTCACAAACAAGCCAATGCACCCTAAAATAGCTCAGCTGTAAAATGGGTTTGAGGTTTGCAATGGGTATGTGATAGAGTATCCAACTATCGGCATTAGAGTCCTGAGTTTGAGCCCTAGTGAGCGCTCAGGAATTTTATGTTTTGGTGAAGTCTCTACGTTTTCACAGCTCAAAATGGGTATCAGACATTTGTTGGGGAAGTAAAGGCCTGTAGGCAGGCATTAAGCTAGTCACCTGTGACATCTATGGAGCCCCTCATAGCCATTGCTCTTTAAACTAACATGAGGATAAAAAAAAAGGGCACAGTGGAAAAACTGACCCATTAGTTGGTTTATAGGATCCTAGAGAAAAGGTAACTGTATATAGACTGCCCAGATTGCTGTCAAATAATACATCCTACCTTATTAGAAGTGTGACTGCGCCAGCTACAACAGGTGATGCAACACTTGTGCCGGATAGAGATCTACAGCTTGACCTAAATAAAAAGACCATCGCCAGACACAGATATTTAATGTTCTATCAATATAACAATGTTATTTCATATTCTCTTTCATATTAATGTTGCTTAACGCTCAGTTTGTTATTTAATAATCTTCATAAATACATTTTTTTTTAAGTTAGAAAAATGTATCAATGTTTCATTCTTTCAAAATGTAAAAAAAAAATATTTTTTTTTTACTCCCCACATGTTAGTTCTTGTAAAAAAAAATCCATTTAGTGAAGAGTAACTCAGCATGACAGTGAACACACAAAGTGTATTCACTAAACACAAACTACCAATGACTTAAAATTTAAAAAAATGACTTACTTTAAAGCAGAGCCACGGACTGCCGATCCATAGGTTACAATGTCAGGTTTTACTCGTCCGTAGCCAGCAGGTAGCTCCTGAAGTGTGGGGAAAAAAAAAAAACCATGAGATATTTTTTTTTTTAGGTCATCTGACCAACATTACCTCCACCAAACTCAATAAATTGATAATCTACATTCCCAAGAATACATGTTATGTAGAATGTGTATCCTCTTTTGTATTGATTTTTTCCAAAGTCGACATATTTGTAATTTGTGGACTCGGTAAAATGAAAAATCTTATTCCTGTACATTAGTGGATCATTGTTTATCAAGCATTTCACTATGCTACATCTTAACACTCAATGAAAAAGTTTATAATTTAGCTTCAGTTTTTTTAATATGGGAATTATGTACCGTATTTCCCCATGTATAAGCACCCCCTTTGTAAAAGCCAACCCCCCCCCCCCCCTCCAATTTTTGGACTGTGAAGTTTTGAAAAAAATATTTTATTTGAGAAACAAGTTATAAAGAAAGAAAATTTACAAAGAAACAAAATTCAATATTCATAATGATCACTCATGCACTCATCATCACTGTCTGGTCCATCACATTCCACGTCTTCTTCAATATTATTAGCATCTAATTTAGCTAACAGTTCTTCTTCTTCCTCTGTGTCATCTTCATATATCAAATGATCTTCTGAACCATCAAGGCAATTAGATATTCCCACATTTTTTTAAAGGCTTTGACAATGATCTCGATCTTCACACTGTCCCAAGCCTTCTTTACCCACTTCGAAACTTCTCCATCCACTCATTTGCTTGGGCTTTCCCTCCGTTTTCCTGTCCACTTTATCCACTACAATCTTATCTTCTTCAGTTTGCTCAGTTTTCATTTCTCTCGAGCCTTTTGTAGCCTGCTCGAAAATATGACAAGTCCTGACCGCTTTTTCCAGCGTTAGCTCATGATCCTTATTTTATGCATTTTTCACGTATAAAAAGTTGTACCTGCTTTGTATATGCCACCCCCCCCCTACTTTTTGGGCTTGAAAATTTTGGGGAAAAGGGGTGGCTTATATATGGGGAAATACGGTAAATTGGCAAACTTGTTTCAGATCTCATTGATTTTCATTACTCATTATGTCGGAAGTCCTTCTTGATAATACAACTGCTAGCTTATAAATATTAAGTTGCTAAACTATTAGTATTTCAAATCAAATACAAGTATAATTAAGAGATAAAAACCTAAGTTAATACATGAGCTTATGAATTAAAAAAATATATTAAGGCTTTTTAATACATTTATGCTAAATTGATAACTTTATTTCATTCATTTTTTGTTACATGCCTCCGTAGCTTCTAGCACACGATGCGCTTATGAATAACACAAAAAAAAAGCACATTTTACAGTGCAAGTCAATGGTCAGACACCACTTACCCATGTCGTCATTCCCCTAGAAGAGAACCTGGCTATCTGGTGCTCAAAGTTGATTCCACCAACCCCAATGACGTCCAGCTGGTCAGCAGGATTATTCAATGTCCTGGGAGATGAAAAAAACAACTATACAAGTTGGTGTAAAAAAACAACAATACAAGTTGGTGTAAAAAAACAACTATACATGTTGGTGTAAAAAACAACTATACAAGTTGGTAAGTTGTAAAAAACAACAACTATACAAGTTGGTGTAAAAAAACAACTATACAAGTTGGTGTAAAAAAACAACTATACAAGTTGGTGTAAAAAAACAACAACTATACAAGTTGGTGTAAAAAAACAACTATACAAGTTGGTGTAAAAAAACAACTATACAAGTTGGTGTAAAAAAACAACAACTATACAAGTTGGTGTAAAAAAACAACTATACAAGTTGGTGTAAAAAAACAACTATACAAGTTGGTGTAAAAAAAACAACTATACAAGTTGGTGTAAAAAAACAACTATACAAGTTGGTGTAAAAAAACAACTATACAAGTTGGTGTAAAAAAACAACAATACAAGTTGGTGTAAAAAAACAACTATACAAAGTTGGTGTAAAAAAACAACTATACAAGTTGGTGTAAAAAAACAACTAAATACAAGTTGGTGTAAAAAAACAACTATACAAGTTGGTGTAAAAACAACTATACAAGTTGGTGTAAAAAAACAACTATACAAGTTGGTGTAAAAAAAAGTTGGTACAAAAAACAACTATACAAGTTGGTGTAAAAAGCAACAACTATACAAGTTGGTGTAAAAAAACAACTAGCAAGTACAAGTTGGTGTAAAAAAACAACTATACAAAGTTGGTGTAAAAAAAACAACTATACAAGTTGGTGTAAAAAAACAACTATACAAGTTGGTGTAAAAAAACAACTATACAAGTTGGTGTAAAAAAACAACTATACAAGTTGGTGTAAAAAAACAACTATACAAGTTGGTGTAAAAAAACAACTATACAAGTTGGTGTAAAAAAACAACTATACAAGTTGGTGTAAAAAAAAACAACTATACAAGTTGGTGTAAAAAAAAAACAACTATACAAGTTGGTGTAAAAAAAAAACAAATCTTTCCCCCCATTCTTTTGAGATTTTTGCTTTCGACTTTATTTTAAAGACTTAAGCTGAAAAACTAACTTATTTTGTCCAGTGACAGTTTAATATTTCATAGTGATACATGTATAATTGATTAAGACAACATAAGAAAAAACTTAAGTTAGTGATGAAGTACTCTTCATCAAATTTCTCAGTGAAACCTGTATTATCTTCTTTATCTTTTTCGCTTACCCATATAGTGGACCATCATTTCCAATTGCTGAAACCATTATCACTTTGTTCGCAGTAAGCTCCCAGACCTGTGAAAGAATTCAAATAGCTATTAATGTATTTGCTTACATCTGCAATGCAAACAGCTTGCACAGACAACCCTATATACCAGTTAATAAATTTTTTAAAATTCTATAATACCGAAGAATTTTCGTTAAATAAAAAATAAATGCATCAATTACGCCTTACAAAAAGGTCACATTTTTTTTTTTACAAAGCGAAATAGTTGGGGAAGGGGGGGGGGCAAAGAAAGTACCAACCTTGTCAACAAACGGATGATCCATAAAGTCAGGGCCCCCTATGCTGAGATTTAGAACATCAATCTTTTTTAGGATTGCGTAGTTGAAGGCATCTAGAAACCATGATGTGTATGAAACCTTTATGGGAATTGAAATATATTTATAAACATAAGCTATAAGAGTGAATTGATGAGAGGGGAAAAAAAAACTTGCTGATCTTGAAATGACTATAATGCAGGGTAGGTAACTAAGTCCTTGTTTTACGCCACCAATGAAAAATGACAAACTCAACGCAAATGAGCCATCGCTTTATTTTACAAGTCATGGCTCAAAAGTTTGGTATACATATTATTTATATCTTTTAAACAGAAATATTATCATAAGTTTGTTTCGTGTCTCCTGCATTAGAAACTAGATACTTATCGTGGTTATGGTAAATCAAACAAGTCAATATGCATTTTCATATTTACAGGCAATGCAACATTTAAAATAATGTTAAGTTCGTATGTAGACAGATTCATTTTCTCTACCTTGCTGACAAAATCAGAAAAAGAAAAGCCTAAAATGGATTTTCAATGGCATTCCAATAGACAAGTGAGATAAAACACACACACTGAACTCAGCAAACCTCTACTTCATTCAGCAAACCTCTACTTCATTCAGGAAACCTCTACTTCTTTCAGCAAACCTCAACTTCATTCAGGAAACCTCTACTTCATTCAGGAAACCTCTACTTCATTCAGCAAACCTCTACTTCATTACGCAAACCTCAACTTCATTCAGCAAACCTCTACTTCATTCAGGAAACCTCTACTTCATTCAGGAAACCTCTACTTCATTTAGCAAACCTCTACTTCATGGGTGGATAAAAAAAAATTGTAATTGCTCTTTTTTTCAAAATGTTTTCTCAGCAGTTTAAAAGTAATAAAAATCTAATACTACTCCAGAGATCTTAAGGAAATGTATGGTGGTGATGGGCTGATATCAAAGATATAAGATTCCAAATTCCTATATTTGTCTAAACTTCCGATTCCAATATATAGAACTAACAGACTTTTTTGGAAATTTCAAAACTGGCCATGCTCATGGATTAAGTTCCCCAGTATCAGAAATAAGGTAAAGTCACTCAGATTCTGATACTCTAAGAAAGTTCTGATATATGATTCCAATGCATCTCCCCATCAATAGAAACAGACTTTTTCCCCCAAAAATGTATCAGAGAAGTAATGTGCTTATAACTCAGGGACTCCTTGGAGAATTAGTTCTCTTGTGATAGAAGAAGAAAGATGGAAGATACATGTATTTGTAAAAACAATACAGCGAAATTTCTGAGAATAAGTTAGACAAAAAAAAACAAGTGATTAAAAAGATCAATGAGCACTCACCTGATTGTTGGTAAAGACTCTAAAAACAAACAAGTCAGCGTCAGGTGCAAATCCTAAACACTCCTTGTGGCTGGCTATTACGCCTGCAACAAAAGTCCCATGTCCTAAGCCTAGAAAAAGAGCAAATAATTACCAGGTGAGCACAAATTATAAACAGATATCATTCAATTGTAAGTACCATGGTATGAAAAAAATGAATTGCTGAAATGCCATGGTAATATAATGACCTCAAATATGTTTTTATAATAATACATGCATTAACTACCGTTTTGAAGACTATCAGCAGTTGTTTTTTTTTAACTAGCTTAACCTGTAGGCAAGAATAAAGAAATTAATACGCTTAGTAAAGCAGAATAATAAATGTATAAAAGAGCTTCGGAAACAACCGAACCCTGGGGGAAAAAATGCTTTTAGGCTCACCATCATCAAGAGTTTTCTCATTGGTCCAGTTGGTTCTATCCTTGAGCCGACCTCTTTTGAAATGGGGATGGTCAGTGGCTAGACCTGTATCAAAAATGGCCACTTTGACACCAGCACCTGGAGATATCACAGAGATATTTCAATAAGTTTAAAAAACACAAGTTTTCAAATGAACTTACCCTTCAACAAAAAACTCTTAGAGAAATGCTGATTACACGTATTTCCCCAAGTATAAGCCACCCTTTTTTTTCCAAAATTTTCAAGCCCAAAAAGTAGGGGGGGTGGAGTGTATGAGTGATCAGTGAGTGAGTGAATCTTGAATTTTATTTCTTTGTAAATTTTCTTTCTTTATAACTTATTTCTCTAATAAAATATTTTTTTCAAAAATTCACAGTCCAAAAATTGAGTGGGGGAAGGGGGTGTAACTTATACAAAGGGGGTGCTTATACATGGGGAAATGCGGTACATAATAGCAGAGCATATGAGCCATGTATCTGTTGAGCAAAATGAAAAATCTTTCATTTAACGGACAGTTAAAAATTTTTTTTTCGACAAAGCGAATAAACATGAAAGAAAGGATAAAAATGAATAGAACTTCATTAATAATAAACTATGAACTTTCTCGTCATCTACCTGTGTATCCAAGACCCCACAACATCTCAGCCTGCAGAGCACTCACAATCTGATGCAAGAAAAAAAAAAAAAGAAGAAAACATGAATGATGTCATAATGTTTTGATAACATGTTATGAACGGTAGAAATTACGAATAATACATTTTTTTTCCACTCACCTGCTTGGGAACAGCTCGCAACAGCTTGCGCGATTTATATTTGGATGGTGAAAGCCACATGGCAGGCTGAAATATTTAAAATATATACCATCTAAAAAAAAAAAGACTATAAAGCTAAAAAACAAAAAAAAAACAACAAAAAAAACTGGAAACTTATGCTGCTCAGGAGTAAACGTGTCTTTACTTTATATATATGTGGGACGGATGGCCGAGTGGAGTAGATACTCGACTGTCGACCTGAGAGTCCTGGGTTCGATCCTCGGTGAGGCCCATGGAATTTTTCCAGGTGAAATTTGGTACAAAGTCGTCCCACAAGTCAACCCAGCTTTAAATGGGTACCTGACTTAAAGTTGGGGAAGTAAAGGCGGCTGGGCGTTGTGCTAACCACCCAATCCCTTCATATGCCGAGGTTATAGAAACAGATGAATTCTACACTTCATCTGCCCCGATGGCCCGTTAGGGCTAAGGGAACTTTTATTTACTTTATATATATATATATATATATATTGAGCTTAAAGAATAACATTAAATTTTGTTTGCTATTAATACATCTGTTAAATATACATTGAGAGCATGTGACATACCAATTCAATAAAAAAAAATGCAGCACTTAACTTATACATTTTTCGACATACCGTTGACAAGCTTTTCCTGCCAGCGTTTCTTGAATTAAATATGTTAACAGGCTGCGAGGTGTCAAAATCATCATCTGGCTCATCATTTTCATTCACTGTAGGAAACGGAAATATTTTTTTTAAAAATCGAATAAAAAAAGAATGTCAATGAGAATCATTTTTTTTTTAATGTGACACTAGGATAAATGTACTTTCATTCCTAAAGCAGATAAAATACAACACAATAAATTTAAGTAATAAAAAAATCTGAACAGTTTTGCAAACCTTTGGTAAATTTCAATGAACGAGTAACCTTTTTATGGGGAGTGACCCTCTTTATTAGTGGATGATCTTTAAGTGCCTCTACCCCGGCTTGGTCTGAATGACCATGAAACTGATAAGTGAGCATAAAAAAAGAAAATTGAAAAAGTTATTTCTAGTTTTTGTCAAGAGACTGTTTCATTTGGTGGGTGATATTAAAAATTAATTACTTTTTTCTTTAAAACGAAAGACACAATTTTTCACTTGTTATTTCATGTATCAGAACATTTTTTTATAATAAATAATTTGTTATATCTAGGGCTCAGCTTTCTATGACCTAAAAAGGGTAGAAATATGTAAGCATTCATGCCCTAAAAAATAGTGAAATATGACCGAAAAATAGCTAAAGTTATTTTAAAATATCTCATTAAATGTTGTAGCAATGTATACACATATTTTTAAAAAGTAAAATAAGGCAGGAGAGCCATGAAGGATAAAGGTAGAGGAAGTGGAGAAAGACCTTAAAGCCATAGGAAGAAGACCATGGATCGGGAAAAGTGGAGAAGAGTAGTATGGCAGGCCAGGGCCCTAAATGGGCTGTAGAGCCAAAGGAAGAAGAAGATATGAGAAGAAAATTAAAAGGTGAGGAAAAAAAATCAACAGATCTTTGGTACTATTCAGTTTGCATTGGGTTTGATAATAATCATATCATGGATATAACATGATGTCTTTTTCTTGCCTTGAATCTGTCACAAGGAAGGACATCATTGGAAACTGACCCTAGGGCCACAAAGGGTATCATTGATTAGCTTCCAGGTCTTATGCAGCCAGGCCGAGATTTTAAAGCCAACGCTGTATGTGCGGTGTGCATGTACTAACTGATATGTCAGTACATGCATAAACAATACTAATTAGTGGGATGGGATGATACATTGATGTATATCTGAATTTTTACGGATATTGGAGTCGGCATCAGAATCAGAGAATTTAAGATTCCTAAGTGATTTTTACTCAGACTCATCTATCCAATTAATTTTTTGTTAATGAAGTACATAAACTGTATATATTGGAATCTGAATTCTAGAGAATCTTCATGAAGTGTATCAACTCTTAAAAAAAAATAAAAAAAAGCTATTAGCGCATCAATACTTAGCACAATAGAAGAGATCACTAAATATTTGTACCTGTATAACATCAAAGTCACTTGGATAGCTATAGGCTGGATTAATTCTGGGCATGATTTTCCAAGACACTACCCCTGCCTCTTTAAGTGCAGCTGTGACAAATCGTTTTCTTGCCTGAGACTTGTAATAGCCATTAAAGGTCACAATATATTCTGAAAAATACAATATATAATCAGAATAAAAGAAAACAGTTTTTTTTTTAATTTTTAGATATTCTTCTTCTTCCTTTGGCTCTACAGCCCATTAAGGGCCCTGGCCTGCCATACTACTCTTCTCCGTGGTCTTCTTTCTCCACTCTCTCACTCATGGCTTTAAGGTCTTACTCTACTTCCTTTAACAATCTGCTTCTTGGTCTGCCTTTAGGCCTTTTCTCACTGGGTGTTGCCTTATATACTGCTTTTTGGACCTCTGTTGTTTTCCATTCTATTATTTGCAATGTCTATCAAAACTGTATTTATACAAACTATAAGTTATGAAAAAAAGTAGAATGTATCTGTCTAGAGTTAGAATTAGTAAAGTAAAAAAAAAAAATATTTAAATGACCTTCAGATTTTAGCTAAACTTTAAAACGAACAATGATGGCTAATTGCAGTATTCTTTTAGATGTACATGTATTTGTAAAAAAAATATTAAAAAGAGCGGAATGAAATCTTACCGTTATCAACAATGGAGCTGGTAAACTCAACATCAAGCCTTTCTGTTTGTCCCGGAAAGCTGATATTACACATTCGCATCTGTTCATCCCTTTTACTCTTTGGGGAAGTAAACTTGTCAAACTGAAAGGCAGAAGTGTCTTTTTGAAAACCATTTTCTGTTTCCCTTGCATTTACAGAAGTATTCAATTTGAAAGAATCTGAAGTATTTGTCGAAGCAGAACTGGATAGAGCAGCTGAAGTGATATTTAAAACTGCTGCCAATTTATTCACAGGGCTGGAATGGTTATAAATGCTTTGGTTTCCAGCTTTGAAAGACAATTCAGAATGAGCTGTCACCTGTTCACGGCTATCTTCTTCCTGAAGTGGATTACCATGCTCATGAAACTCAAAATTCTCACTGTCTTTGTCCTCTGAATTGAAAAAGAACTTTATCTGATGAGAGTGAGTTAAGTGAGAGGTTATCTCGCTGTTATGATCAGCTGCTATCAGACTGCTGTCGACTGTCACAAAGAATTTGAGACAGCAAGCAAAAAAGAAAAAACATAGTTTGGTTGTTAAAGTTTTAGTCTGCATCTTGTGGCCTGTCGAACTCCGTCTTTTTTTAAGTTATCAGTTAATCTCAAGTGTAAACTGTTGGTGCCAGAGTTCAATATTTTATCATGTTTCATCTTTACCATTCATACCTGCTTGCAATCTGTAATTAAAACATATATATTATATATAAATTTGAGTCAATTACTTTATTTGAGGTCATAAAAGATGGAAACAATTTTTAAGTTTTAAAATTAAACAAAAATACTTTGTATTTAAACATGTTTAAATTATACCATAGATAGAAAATTATTTACATCCCCCCCCCACTCCCCCACAATATTTTAAGGAAAAAATTGTACCAATTTTGAATAAGTATAAATTAATTCTATCAGAGCTCTTATAATTATTGTTTTTACATTTAGATAATCATGTCTGTTACCTGCTAAAGTATGTTTAGCTTAAACTCTGCAATTTTCAATATCTAAAAAATGACTGATAAAATGACTGTATAATTTTTTTTAACCATAACTATATATTTTTAAAGAATGTAGATTTTTTTTTTTTCAATATAAGGAATTTGATTTAACAATTTTTTTTTATGGTCTTTAAGTGCTAAATTATAATTTGATAGGAATATTTGTAAACATAAATTTGCAGCTGCTATTTAATTATTAATAAATGTTGGATTAGTTATATTTTTGCCAATTAATTATTTGGTTTGAATAAAATAAAAAAAAAAATTGTATTGCAGTGCAAACAGTGTATATGTAAAAGGAAAGGAAATATATTATTATTATTAAATATATTCTTAAACATATTTTCTTGTGTTAAAGTTACCAAAGTAGATTGGCTGTTCGTAGAGCACTAATATTGAAAAGCTTTATTTAGTTTAAAATACAGTGTAGGCTTACATATTTCTAAGTCTAAACTCAAATACAAAGAAACAACACTAAGTAATTCATAACTTTGAATACCTTCTTTATGACTAATTTAAGTCCAAAGTCTTTTTTCTAGTAATTAATATTTTATCATTTCAATTTCATAAAAAAATACTAAGACGAAAATTGGAGCTGTTTTTTATACAATCAAATTTTGGTTCATTTTATACAGACTGACACCATTATAGTTATACATATCATGCCTTTTTCAAAACGCAGTGGCTACGATTACATCAAGCGCCATTCTATTATTTCTCATTTTTTTTCAGGTACCGGCAATTATATTAGGGTTAGCATTAGGGTTAGGGACAGTATTAGGGTGTGGAAAAATATCTATTGACGTAATCCGGGAAAAAAAAATACGAATTACGTCTTGATGTTACCGTAACCACTGCGTAAACAAAAAGGGTTAGGGATAAGGTTAGGGTTAGGGACAGTGTTAGGGTGTGGAAAAATATCTATTGACGTAATCCAGAAAAAAAAAATACGAATTACGTCTTGACGTAAGCTTAGCCTGTCCCTTTTCAAAAAGCATGATTCATAAATAAGTTAAGTTTTCAATTAATTTAACGCAGTGGCTACGATTACATCAAGCGCCATTCTATTATTTCTCATTTTTTTTCGGGTACCGGCAATTATATTGGGGTTAGCATTAGGGTTAGGGACAGTATTAGGGTGTGGAAAAATATCTATTGACGTAATCCGGAAAAAAAAAATACGAATTACGTCTTGATGTTACCATAGCCACTGCGTAAACAAAAAGGGTTAGGGATAAGGTTAGGGACAGTGTTAGGGTGTGGAGAAATATCTATTGACGTAATCCGGAAAAAAAAATACGAATTACGTCTTGACGTAAGCGTAGCCTGTCCCTTAATTTAATATTATTTCATTCTAAACATTGTATTCGGATTATTTTACTGGTAAAAGCAATTATGAAATTAGTGTAAAAATATTACTAATTCATTGGTGCAGAGATTTTTTACTTTCTATCTTTAAAAATATCAATATTATATTGAGATACTTCAGATACAGTCCACAACCACAGGTCAGATAGAAATAGCAGACAAGAATCAACAGTTTAGTCAGTACAGCTGATTTCTGGGCCTCAGAGAAGAATATAGTCAGTCCAAAATCTCTTAAATTCTTTAATTATTTTGAATTCTACATCAAACTGGTAGAAAATGTCAACCTTAAATATGGGAAATGTCATAGAAAAAAGCAATGTAATATTATCACATCGACTCCAGTTTATAACAAACGATAGCTTAGTCAGGAATAAGGGATAATAAAAGTATTACACGCATTAGCACACGGAAAGAAATATTATGTAAACTTTGTCACAAAAGCACCCATATTTTATTAATGACCAAAAGGAATAAAAGATTTTACATCAATACACAATGTAAACATTATATTCGTAATTTTAGATACAAATTTAAGGCAATTCAGAAGATATTTATCTGGTCTTGTTACTGGCATTCATAAATTAGTAGTGAGTGCACTAATTGTTCCGCTCAACAGAGAGGAACAAAATAAATACTTTTTAAATTTGTAAGCAGTGGAATTATGGGATATAGGAACAAAATGGTAGCTGTCTATTATTAGTAAATCTAAACAAATACGCTTGTTATAAGTTTAAACGAATGGCTTTGTTTGCATTAAAAAATGCAAAAGAAACAGGTAATTGAGATAAGTATATTATCGACAACATATTTACGTTAAATCTTGTTCATTGTAACTATGAACATTTGAATTGCACTTTAATTTTAAAAAATCACAACTTGAGTTAGAGGCTTGAGTCTTGAGAACAAGTAAGAAAGACAAGTATACTTATAACAGCATTTCATGTTCTTGGGAAAGAACAAAAAGAAAAACAACTGATCAATTTTTGAAAAATATGTTTAGGATTCTTCATTTTGGCCCACCTCGAGATTTCTGTCTTTCCATGTCCATGATGACCATGCTTTAAAACATAGTCTTAACTTATGTCTAAGACTATAAGTTGTCCAAGTTATGGGAAGGAAGCTTTACAAATGTTTTTCTTCCCCTTTTGTGATTTTTTGTTCATTTAATCGCTGTATTTTTCATAGAAATATAATAATATATTCTGATTCTGTGTATTTTTAGACTGTTTTAATTATTGAGATGGAATTTAATTGACAGAAACTCATGAAAGTGTATGTTAAAAATGAAGTTTAGTGTCATTTTAATATTTACTTTGCTTAACTTAGTTTATGCTTATGAATAATCGAATATAATTATAGCGGTCTGGGTACTGCTTTAAATTGAAAGTGGAAAACAAGAATTCAAAATAGCGTCTTGCCCACGTCTCCATTCGATAAATGTTTTTTTAAAAACCTACAGTTTTAAATAGTTTCAGTGGTTTTTAAACATAAAACTCAAAGGCCAAAATGTGAAATAATTCTATTTAAACATTTTTTTGTATCTACAACATATTGTAATTAAATCATGAAAAAATCAGATCTGTCCTAAACCAAAAATAACATAGCCAACTGATCAAACCTAAGGGAATATAACTCTCTGCAAAAGTTTTGCAGGGTACAGCTAGTAATTACAAAATTTGTTATTAATAATTGCGAACCACTAACTTTTTATACTGAAAGTTTAAAATCTATGTTTTGATATTTAAACTGTAATGTATTTGCCATACTATAGATATTATTTAGCCCTTTTTTTCTAATGATCCCCTTTATATTTCAGTCAGATTTATCAAGTGCTTCAAGCAGGGTGGAATCTAAAAAAGATAAAGCATGCCATATGTCAAAAAGAAGACCTCAGAGTTATGATCTTGACTACAGAAGCAGTGCTTCATTTACTTCTTTCTCTCAGTCGCAGACATACCCGCACAACTTGAATGGGCCTCATCATCCGCAATTTTCACCATGGTACAGTAGGCCTAAGTATCATAGCCTGCAAAATGGCTCCCGTCACCTATACCCAGGACAGCAAAACTTCATGCAGCACAGACCATTTGGGAGTGAAAATAACTATTTTAGACCACTGCGATATCCCAATCACTTTTCACTCCCACATCCGCATTTTTTAGATCACCCCACACACCCTTATATTGAGGCCAGAAGAAACAATTTCAGATATCAAGCTGATAATGGACATTTTGATGAAATGCTAAATGCACAAAGTAGCAGAAGCTTTAAAAATGAATGTGGTCAAGGAGCTAGACCAAAATCCGGGCCATGTCCAAATGGTAAGAAAAAATGTTTTAAAAAGAAGAAGAGCCAGAACAATTCTTCCAATGCTACTCTTATTGTGGATGATGAATCCCAAAAAGATAGCATAGAGTCTTCTGGAGGTTCTCAAACGACTGGTATAGATGTTGGGACTTCATTGATTAAATCAAATACTTTAAAGAACGTATTTCAGAACTGTAAATCAGATGATTTACACTGTCCATCAAACACATCTGTTAAAGTCAACCCTTCTGAAAGCTTAGATGTAGATTGTAGCTTAGGAGCTGTTGGAGGTGAAAGCAGTAATTTGTTAAAAAAAGCTGTTGATGCTCGGTGCACAAGTGTTTTATCTTTTGATAAAAATTTGATAGATGAAGGTGCCATTTGTGATTTGGATAAGATGTTCCAGCGCCAGGAGTTTTCATGTTTCACTGGCAACAGTAGAGACATGTATCATTCAGACGAAGAATTAGACAAGGAAGCTAAGGCCACCAATTCCTACCAAGATACTTCTGATGATGACTCAGAATTTGAAAACTGTTCGTATGTGTATGATCCAAAACATTGTCATTCATTGGATAATACTCATTCATTACCTCACAATAAATCTGGAATGACATCTAGTACTAACACTGATGCTAAACAGAGTCATATCAATGGTGCAGCAGGTGTAATGTCCAATTCTGAAGCTCCAGAGGACACAGGAGATTTTATTGACACTGACCTCCCTGCACAGAAGCACCTTTTATCGAGTTCAGATGAAATGGATAGTCATTCATCAAGCAGTGACAGTGACAGAGAATCTGAAGAAGGAAAGACATGCAGGAGTCACAAGTTGCTTCAAGACTTTAACTCTAATGACCTGTCTTCCTGTGAGTGTGAACTACCTAGGAAAGTAGAGCTACTTAGCATTGGTAAAGAACTCATAGGCTGTGGGTCTCATACTTCTAGTCATTTTGAAAAATCCAAAGATAAGTACAATGATAAGGTCCCGTTTCAAGCCAGGTCTCAGAAATCATCAACTGATTCATACAGCAGTAGCAGTGAGAATGAAAATGATGAGGGGTCCACACCAAATTCACCATCTAAGAACTATGTGCATAACTCAGCTCCCCAGGGGTTCTATGACTCTGCTGTCAGCTGCATCGATGGAGCTGCAGCATCCCAGCTTCCTCTTGAGCGTTCTCTTACCATGGCAGAAACGTCATACAATTCTTGCCCACCTGGCGCTGAATGTGAAATGGCCCCTTTAACCACCCCTCAGTGCTTCCATTCCAATTTGTTCTGCTCGGGAGCTCGGGTTTGCGGACAAAACAAATCAGGTAAGAGCTCAGATGGTGAGCACGTTGCATTCACTGCTAGCAGTGGAACGGACCATAGCAGAGGTGTTCACATGACTTCAGAGTCTGCAGGTTGTTCGGCTACAGCGGACGGGGGTGCCTGCTGCTCACTCTCTGTGGGGTACCTTCTGCCAGGCGTCAATGATTTAAATGCCTGTTGTCATCACAATCACAGCCATGTGGCTAACGGTTTTAATGACGGAGACACTCCTGGTGCCAACTTTAGTAATGATGAAAGTAATAGACTGCAGAAGGTGTTTGTGAAGTTTTCAAATGAGGACAAACTAGACGAAGGGGAATCCCATTCAGCATCTTCCTGTGATCTAGAAGAAGTAAGTGCTGTCAAAATCAACTCCACCAGATTTTAAAAACCTTATAGATACTTTTGTATTTTTTCATAGCTCGGTCATTTTTTTGTCTAATGGGTGTAATATAATTTTAATGCAACTGTCTCAAATGTAGTACTGGTTCCTATAACATGGAAATGAAATTTAGAAAATTACCAAACAATTTGTGAATTTCCAAAGTGAGTTTTGTTTCTGTTGGAATGTGATTGGGAATACTAAAGTAAGGTGCAAAGTAATTTGTGATATTATTCCAAATTTATAGACTGCATGACAGTTTTTCTCATTTTGATTTTAATTTAAAACCTTAAGTTTGGAACATAAAGATAAGTAAAAAACAACTAAAAAAGCAGTTGGATGAAACATTAAGAAATGACAAAAAATAATAAAGTAAAAGAGAAGTTGACGCAGAATGTTTAAAACCTGCTAATGTTACACACAATTTATATTGGAAATTTTCTTTTTTTGCTAAATTTACTTAAAACATAATTGATTCAGACTCATTTAATAAAACTATAGTTTGGAAGAAAGGTTTAATAAAAGAAATTTATGGGGTTCATAGTTTAATTGTATATGCTAGTTGAAAAAAAGATAAGGCCATTGGCAATATAAAACTTGCTATAATCATCTCATAAGGAAATTCATTAGTTTTAACACGTTTTTATCGGTCTTGTCTTTTTGTTTCTGTTGGTAACATCAATATTTTTTGTGGAAAAAGAAAATAGTAACATTGTTTGACAGAATAATTCCACATTGTACTGAGCAAAGTTGAAGTGAGGAAGAATTGTAATAAAATTAAATAAAAAGATAAGCCTCCACCAGGTTGAAATTCAGGTAACTTATAACCTTACAAATTCTGTCTCTTTCGCTGAAATAGGCTACCATACTAATGGAAACATGTACACCAGTCAGGATTTTTCATTTCTGCTGCATGCATATTTTTTTCCACAGGGTTATATATTCCACAAGTGTGCACAATCCAAAATGGATTTATTATTATGCATTGATTTGAATAGAAAAACAGCTTTATTTTAATATTAGAGCTGCTGTTCTATTAAAAAAAATTGATTGAAATTAACGCATGATTAAAAAATTTATCGCAAATTAACGCACATTTTAATCAAAATAATACAATACATTTGTTTGTATTCAAACTAGTATGTCATAATATCATATCATAAAATTGGCATAATAAACAAGTCAGATTAATTTACTAAAGAGGTATAATTAATTGTTACAGATTTATTAAGCATTAGCATATATGTCTATTGAATTAGCTATTGTGACCAGTTTATTGACATGTATCAATCACGTCAAGCGATGCGAATTGTTTTCTTTTTAATCATCAACAGTGCTAAATATGTGTTTTTCTCGTGCTGTTAATGACGTATGTCAAACCATGTTCCCCCTTCCCTGTCATATTTTGCAACACTTCGCCGCCATACTAAGTCTTGTTTACCCTACCCTCCAGTACCGTACATACCCCCTCCACTTACCATCCCAAAAAAATACACACGTCATTTATATCTCATATGTGCGTTTTCTTTCATAACATAATAGTATAGCCAGAGAGTAGATGCTCACTTATTATTAACGCTTTTTTATCCCCCTCCCCAGTTACATTTATGACACTTAGCAGCCTCTCTCCCCCCCAAAGACGACGTCACTTAAGGCTTACCCAACCGCGTACACCCTCTGTCCCATAACAAATTTACACAAGACCCACCGTTTCCAAATCATGGCATCTGTCAATCAAGCTTCCTAGCTACGCCAGATGTTAACTAATTGTATCATTAAAGGTCATACTTTAGAATTAAGAAATGACAATCCTATTGTTTCAAGGTCATGTCGCTGATGTAATTTTATGTAGACACGAAAGTTTTAGTTTTCGGGGTTTTTTTTTTTCCTTTTTTTTTTTAAATCTTGTATGATCTGGTTATAGAGTTGGGTTATTTACTGATTTTCTTTTCTGCAATAACAGGATTTGGGTAAAATTTAATGCATATAGGTCTTTGTGTTAAATATGTAATCGCATATTTTTAACGCATCAATTATACTTTAATTACATTAATCAACAGCCCTATATAAAATGTTTAATTTAACTCAGTATAACAATAATTCTGAAAAATACAACCAGTTTCGTGTACAGATGTATGTAACAGTTAAGTCTAGACACTGCCTGATTACAGTATCATGTATATGAAACTATTAGTGCAGCTGTAGCAGACGTGACCGGTTAGATACTGTATTATCAAAATGCAATACAAAATTACGCGCAAAAAAATGATGATACACAATTTCTAGCATCTCGTTATTTTGATCTTATTATAAACGAGTTCTTTATACGTTTGTTGTTTTTTATCTTCAACAATACACTGTAGTACCTCCACCAATACACTACAGTATATAATGTAAACTACTGACTTTTCTCTTTTTACATCAACCGTGAAGGGAGCATAAGGTTTATTGTCGAAAGGCTATATAACAAAAACATCGTCATTTTATATTATACAGCTTTAGTCGACATACCTGGGTATGAGGGTGTGTGCGAAATGCGACAGGGTAGGGTTGGTAGATCTACTTCATAAGTGAACAGACTTTAACTTCAAATCATTGAGTAAAAGTATGTTATTTTTTGACGTGGTGAACTCAAAGATTTTTGTTCAAATTAACGCATTTAGGTGTTGCGTTAAAAATTTTAATCGCAATTTTTTTTTTGACGCGTTAATCGCAAATTAACGCAGTTTAATCAGCAGCCCTATTTAATATACAGTAATTTCAAAATATTGGAAAGAGATTTTGTCAGAGAAACATTTTAAAGCATGTCATTTTTGACTATCAGATATATGAATTTTTGCAAGGAAAAAAGTTAGTACAAATATTCTTATCAATTGAAGTATTCAAAAGGCTTGTTTTGCAGAGTCTTAGCGATTTAATACTTTAAAAAAAAATTAATTAGTATAATATATGTAAATATCTAGTTATGCTTTTTATAATTTCTGGTCAGCTGACACATGCTATTTTGCATATTTTAGTTTCGTTTCTGTGTAGAGAGAATATTTTCTCTTTATGAGAACTGAGTGCTGAAGTATTTGTGATGGTGGAGGCCTAAATTGAGACGATTTTTATTTATACATGTAGTTACTTTTTAATAGCTTCACATATGTTAATGTTTTAAAGGTAAAACAAATTTTGAAAGTTTTCAGAATGCACCCCCTAATTTGTCTCATAGTATCCTCCAAAACAGTTTCACGCTTCACTAGATTTCGCTTGGACTTATCTACCTTGTCTGAGGATAGAGGAGTTGTACTTAAAATAGAATGATTATGCATTATTTATGAATTTTTTTTTTTATTGTATAAATTAATTTTATGCTTTACATTTAATGTAAGCATGTTATGTTTTAACATAGGCTGAGGGAAGAAAAACAGAGAAGAATAGCGACAGTGGTGGCACAGAGGATCCATTGAGGTTATTTGTTGTCGAATTGATAATCTATTTCCATATGCAGTCTTTAATTGTTTTTTTCTTTATGCGCATCTCAAGTTTAATAAATACACATGAAGTTCTTTTTTAAGTGCACATTTGTTTATTTAATTAATTTTTTTTTTTTTAAAAATGATTCTTTTTTACTACTTTATAGTCATGATAATAGTGACAACGTTGACATGGTCCTCTTGCCAATGGAAGAGGAAATTGAGCCAGTTCATCATATGAGTGGAGGGTTGTGTGCTGGAGGGGTAGACGACGATGATGACCTTTACCATGACATTAGTGGTCAGCTGGCTACTTCTGGCAAACTGGGGGGTGGTAGTATGGGGTACATGTAAGTGATGTGCTGCTCTGATAAATTTGTAGTTTTAACTGGGAGTACAGTTTGTTTTGTATACACTTTATACTGCTTGTTTAATTTAATTTTTTTTTTTTTTCAATTGTCTTTTTGTCAGGTTTGACGACCATGATCAGAATCCATTAGGCAATGGCATGGTAAGTAGAAATTTTCTAAATGCAGACAGCTCAGCTTGACCATGAAAATAAAATTATAAATATTGAACGGCTGGATTAATTCATTTTAGTTCAGATGGTCCATGCTAGAAGAATTACTGCCAATTTTTTAAGAGAATGTCTTTGATAAATTGTATTTTTTCTTACAAGCTTTTTTATAATCAAAATGACTAGCTTAGAATTATTTTAGAAGCTAACTTAGTATAGATCCAATCTGTTTTCTAAAAATTTTCCTCTTGAAATTTTTTTTGCAGCCAAGCAAAGAGTTTTATGAACTAATTAAAACTGTGAGTACAACAGATAGCTACATGAGATTTTTTGACAAAGATGGTCAAGATGTTCAGAGACAGGTAGCCATGTCAACTTGATTCATTATTATTATTTTTGTTTTACTTTATTAAGTGAAGGAAGGATTACAAAAATGTTACATATTCCAATACAAATTGGTAAATGTAAACAAAATGTACATGGCAATACAATTGTCGATTCTGACTTATATAAATTTCTAGATATGCTAGAAACTTGAAGATTTAATTCCAAAGAATCTGTAATTGAATTAGAAATTAGACTGAAATTCTCAGATATTGATTCCAGTATCCAATGAATGCTTTAGTTATAATGAGTCATCCTATCACTAACATTTTCTAATAAAAAAAACCCAATAAAATTTCCCTTGCAGCCCTTAGTACCTTGCGATGATGAAAGCAAGCAAAGTTCCACACCTGGGGGACCAAACTCTAAAACAGAAAGGCTGAAAGTGGATCGTGTCATGATCTGGAATGAGTATGAGGCATATGTCATGCAGTTTAAACAAATAGCAGTGTCTGCCTGTGGGCAGACAGCAGTGCTCAATGTCTTGGTATGTCTTGTTTAAGGAATTCATCATATTGAATTTCATATTTCATTATGCTGAAGTCTTTCTTGTGTCTACCTAAAAGGCCAATCAATTTGGTTTTTTTTACTTATTCCACTTCCAGAAGGCACTAAAGATCAGCTGTGAGAAGTCTGCAGTCTGTAAAGTGATCCAGACAAGTCTGCGTAAAGAGGACGCCTGTGTTCCTGAATACCTGTTCTCTAGAGCCAAAGCTGGTCAGTTTTTTATCAGTTTTAGAGTAATACTTGGTCAATGTACTTCTTGAACCTATTTTAAAGCTATGTGAATTATTTCAACTCGTTTGAAAATTGTGATTTTTTATATCTTTGTTTTAAGCTTTTTTTTAAAAAAACAATTTTGTATTTATCTTAGATTATGCTGTTTATAAAAAAAAACCTACCAACATTAGTGTCAGTATACTGATGGCACTGCTCTGAGCAAATAACTTACCTTCACCGTTCCTAGGTAAAAAATAGTTTCATAATGAAATTTTTTTTTTCTCAAATAGGGACAACTGCTGAGGAGTTGATGAGAGGAGTTGAGAAACTAAGCAATGGTGCCGTTGGTGGGAGGTTCTTTCATTTTTGGCCACCTCGCAAAATTAAACTTCTTCAGTGGTTGGCTTATTGGATGAAAAGGGGTAAGTCTGGATACGAGAGCCATTTAGGGGAAAGGTAAATTTTTTTTGCGATAGACATTAAATAAAGCCAGTTTTTTAATAATGACACGAAACGGGTATTAAAAAAAAATAAATTAGTTTGCACCAAAATGAAAAACTTCACTTTATAACATATTTAACTTGTTTTTCCTTCAATTTTAATATTTCGTGTTAAATGTATTATAAAATCATTTTAAAGAAAGCTAATGCATGTATTATCATCAATCATAGGGCTAATCTGTAGTATTTTATCCTGTTGACATCTGTCAATTTTTGTAGGTGCCATCCCTATGGCAACACTTAATCTTCAGCAAGGACCACATTCCTTATGGCAGGTTCCAGATTCTTGGCACCATCAGATGGTTTATGGGGTCAGTCACCAAGGTATTCAGTTTACTGTTATTGTATCATTGATGAAAGAGTTTTTTTTACTTGTTTTTTAGCTCACATGTGAAATTTTCTAGCCGAAAAGTGGTGGTTAAGTGGAGGAATATAAAACTACTCATGACTGGAACCATTTTTTAATTTAATTTCTGAATTGCGAGTGAATTTCGTAACCTTTTATAATACTATTGATTTTGCTTAAAATATGATGAACTATTATTACACAGTTATTCATAGCATAATTAATATTCTATAGCATTTAAATTTAACAAGTTTAAATTTTATTTTGAAAATATATTCAAGTTAAATACATCTGTCAATTAAATAAAAAAAATTTTTTTTTTTTCAGCCTTATTCTAGTTTGTTTATTTATTTTGCTTCTAAAATTGCTAACTATTGTATGGATTGTCTTACATTTTTTTTCACCATTTTTTGCCACTTATGGTACCATTTTAATTCTATTATTAGGCCTGTATCTCACCAATCCATTAGAGATAGTTTCCGAAAGATCAGCCATGAAGCAGTTGTCAAGTGATTCAGTTTTGATGGTCAGACGTCAAGACATCATATCCAGAATCAGGGAAACTACTGACCTTGGTCAGCTTCTGAACCATCCTGACCAGAGGTGGAGGACGATGAATGTGCTCGGTAGGAAAATTTAAGCATTTATAATTTTAATTTTTATCATACTGTGGCAGATTTTTATTCAGAAAAATCATTTTCTCACTGTATTCTTAAATTGAACATCAGCATCAAACCTTTCAGACCCAAAAAGTTTTTTTTTTATTTGTCGAAGGTATAAAAAGATGAGTATATCAGGCTAATTTAGTATATACATCAGTAATGTTTGGCAATAGGTTACACTCAGTTAACTGTTTGACAGAGATAGCATATTCAGAAGAGGCCATGTACGAGTCACTTAGAGCAGCATTCTTTTTTTTTTTTAAAAAGCCACACAATGGTTAATTATCAAGATATAATTACTATAAGTAATTGAATAATAGAAAAAACTGGCACACTATGAACCATAGAAAACTTAAGAGAGAGCCAGCAATTATCGCCACCATTCTGTCAGCAAATTAATTGTTGCACCCTCAACTTTTCCAGCCAGACATGTCTAAAATGATCTTTGCAACATGTAAAGCTAATCGTTTACCAACAGGAAATCTTCCGCACAGATCTTTCCACTTTCCTTAGCGTGAAATGGTACATTGTACACTGAAACTTAATTAGAATATGCAAAATATCACGTCAGCTGACCCGAAATAAGACCATGTCTAATTCCATTCTTTATGCAAATGAAGATTGTAGACTACAACTTCCTGAAGCCTGTGATGTAAAAAAAAAAATAGAAATGTTTTTTATAAATCTAGTTACATAAAAATAGTAAATAAACGTAATAATGTTTTTCCTACAAAATTAAACATAGATAAAATTTTATAATAAAAAAATCTATAATGCAAAGACTGTAAGACTACCACTTTGATTGATACAGATGCTGTAGGTAGACAAAATTAATTTATTATTTTGAATTGACACTTACTAAGCAGTTATTTTGGTTTGTTTGCCCTCACAGAAAATTTAAGTTCCCTGGATAAAAAAACTCTGCGAGCAGCAAAACTGAAAATTGGTGTGCATATTTCCATTTGAAAATCTAACCCTGTAGTGAAACAAAGATAAATACATGTAGATGGCTTTCAGTAGTCCATAATGTGTTTCTTTTTTATACTAATTCGATTAATAGAAAATATTTCTTGCTTATGCAGGTCAGGTTGTGAATGTGCTGAGGGAATTTAACATGCCCAGCGTCCCGGGTTACAGGCTGCAGGTGACCTCTCATGTCAGCATACCTGCATCTTACAAGGCAGGCATAACCCTGTTCATGCGCAAAGATAAGTCAGCCTGGACAGAACTCCTCAGCGCTCCTGAGATCCCGCTAGAGTAACTGTCTGTTTGATTTTTTTATGCTATGGTGAGATATTTTTTTTTTTTCCTGAGAGTTGTTCATACTTCCTTCTCCTTATAATATTTATTTCCTCAGTTTTGAGATCATTTGTTTTCTGCAAATATAATATATGGAAATTTAAAAAAAAAATAAAAAGAATTTTTATTTTAGCGAAGCTGGAATACAAATTTTTTTTCTCTTGTCAAGGATTTTTATGTACAAAAATTAAATGATTGAAAAATAATTCATATTTTAGAACATCGCTTCATTAGCCAAATTAAAAAAAAGTTTAAAAAAACAAAATATTTCTTGAAAAGGTCAAGCTGCAATAAGATAATACTTTTTATAAACAGTTTCTTGACTGATAAGGTTGTGAAAATGTGCACTATTATGGAGGAGAAGCTGGGGAGGGTCAGCTTATTATTTATTACATTTTCACATTGTGTTTGAATTCTGGGGTTTTTGTTTTTATTTGCCACCTTCAACTTATTGTTTATTTATTTTTCTTCATCTATTAGAGTTTTGAGAAGAAAATATTTCATACTCTACCGATCAGTTTTTTATAGTATCTTTTTTTTCCCCAACATGTACAGAATCTCGAATGTTGTTCCAGTTTGAGCCGTAAACTCTCTAAAAAAAATGTGCTCACATTCTGGTGTATGTCAGAGAAAGTTTTCTTTTCTATCAGTCATTTCTAAAAAAAAAAACAAGCTATCATCTGTAGAATATTGAGCACACACACATCTCTGAAGTTGATCTTTTTAATGAAATTTACGATGAATCAAACGTTCCATTTCTTAGAAATGGTTACTTTTCACTTATTGGTATATTTTATTAAAATTAAAACAAAGATAAATACTAGGCAGATAAATTATTCTAAGAATGATGTCAACAAATTTTATGGTATGAAGCCAATGTACATGTATAATTTTTGCCAATGTTAGAGATTAAATTGTTAACAGCTTTAGTACAAGTAAGATCTTCAGGCTGTTTAACCATTTGTCAAAAACTGGTCTGGTCTATTCAGACATTTATTTTTTTCTTCTTGGTTTGGGAACTGAAGTAAAAATTTCCCATTGAAGCTGTCCTTATTATTCGCAGTGTAAGTTTTTCATGCAGTAGCTCACTATTTCTAAAATAAAACAACACTGCCATTTTAACAACATGGTTTTGATGGCAGTTGTATGGCTTGATGGGGTAAAATATATGTTGTCTTGGTTTTGTTGTTTTAATCACGTTCAATTGTCATGCATAATTTATTCAAGTGACCGTATCGATTCATTTATACATTTATCCATCAAACAATTTTATCTCTCTAAATTATAAATTTTTTATCATAAATTTTGTTGATTTTAAAATTTTACAGTGCTTTTTAAGAATGACGCAACTTTGTTTTTGTTTTGTTTTTTTTTGTTATGATGAAACATAATGGCATTCTTTCTCCCTCTTTTTTTTTATATACAGTATGGGGTAAAAAGCTCACCTAGTAATATATTATGTTAGTAACACTACTGGACATACTTGTACACTTTTGAATAACTAAACAGTTTTCTGTCAGTATAATTTACCGTCATTCAGTTTGCTTATGAAAAAGTTTCATGTTTCCTTTTATAATCTCCTTTTTAAATGTGTGTTTTTTTTTTTTTTAATCTTATCTGTTTCTCCTGCCTATGAATTCCCCCAGAATTCACACTTAAAATGACTTTTCTCCATAATAATTTAAATAAGTGAGCTTTTTTTATTCTGTCATTTAAAATTTTCATGTGTCTTATTGACTCCAAACCTGTGCAAATTTTAATTGAAGATTATTAAGGTTGATTAAAATTATCAATACCAAATAGATTTGTTTGAATATGTGTGTAAATTTTGTCTAAAAAAATTACTATCTGCTGTTTTAATTGATTAAAGATCTTTGTGAAAGATTTTTTTAGTAATAGGAGTTATTGTCTGATATGTACAACTATGTATTTGAATAATGAATTGTAGTCTTTATTAATTCTGTCCATGATGCATGGTGTTTGCCTATTATTTTATTAATGTTAGTGAAATTTAACTTTGGGGTTGCAACCTATACTTTCATTTATTGCAAAGGTATTTCTCAGTAAATCACATTGTTTAATCATGCTAACCTTATAAGAGTCGTTTAAAATACGATGAATGGGTACTCCATTGTGAAGAGTTTGTCCTGTAAATAGAAATGACCACAATACAACCCCCTCCTTTTTTTTTATTAATTGTAGCGACATGTCTGTAGTTGACTGTAACCATGTGCAGAGCAGATCTTCAGCAAACATAAATTAAGCTGACTTAGTGCTTTGCTTGTTGTTTGTCGAGTATCAAATTCTAGTCAAGGAAAAAAATTAAGCATCAGGCTTTACTGAGAAGTAGTAAAATGACAGGAAAATTAACTAGCCTTTTTTTTTTTTAAATCAGGCTTGCAATCATTGCCTCTTTTTCTGTTGACATTAAAAAGTTTTCGGTTTTCTTTGCTGACTTTTTTTTTTTTTTTTTTTTTAGGTTTAATGGAGTGTAATAATAGCCATTAATACATTTACGATTCGGTGTCATTCTCCTTACATGTATATATCAGGTCGACACTGATTTTTTTTTAATTTGTTTCCTTGTCTATGGTCATAAGTGAAAAAAACTTGACACTTATTTATGCTGCTTACAAGACGCCCTTAAAAAAAATGTGACCAAAATCTGTAGAATCATTTCAAGTGTATAAATAAAATGCTTTTTTTTCTGTTGAATCAATGAAGTGAGGCACATTGAGAGTAAAATATTTTTAGTTGTTCCATATTTAGCCCGCATGTAGAGTGTGGAAATAGATTTGTTAGCTTCGTTTAATAATTTTTTTTTTGTTCAGTATTAATATAACTGTTTAGAACTAAAAACAGTCTGGATTATTAACCAATAAGTTGCCGGACTGATATCTATGAAATTGCCAACTGACAAAAGACCAGGTTTAAAAACTTGAAGGCATTCAGTAGACTTTAGTGTGAGTTTAATGTGTGTAATATTGTTTACATAATTTCATGTATGAGTGCTACTTTGCCATCCCATCATGATGTATGTCTTCAGCAGGTTACCATCCTATAATCTCCTCTTCCCCCTACTCTCCCTGGGGTGGAACACAGTTTTCACAATACTCATTTTTTTTTTTTTAATAAATTAATTGAAAACGGGATGAGGTTTTGAATTTAACAGTTTTGTTAACCACTGGAGTTGGTTTAGGGTGTCATGTGTGCACAATGATGTATGATTTTTTTTCTCTTCTTTTTATACATTTGCCTTTTATTTTGTCTTTTATAAATTAATAAAAAAAAAATTTGCAAAAAAAAAATTTAATTAACTCCAGCAGCGGAACCTGTGATGACTGAATCTGACCATGTTGACATTATTTTGTACAGATATTGAAAATGCAATGAATTAAAAGAGTAATACACACACTCAACTTGGTTTGAAAATTATTTTTTTTCCCCCCTTTTCTTCGTTGAAGGAAAGATGTATGCCTGATGAATTGAAACAGGGTTGACTTAAATTTGGATTAGATTTTTGAATAATAAACAGAAAGAATAATAGAATTTTTTTTTTATTGAAATATTTATTCTGCTTTAATTTTTTTTGTTATTATTGACACAAATGACAACGTGCACAATTATAAAAATTAGAAAAAAAAATTGCACTGGAAGGTCATTTAATGATTATTTGAAAGAATATAGCTTCAGGTGAGATAAAAGTATCTGATAAATTGATAGTCTGGACTAATTGTGAAGTAAGTAAGATTTGTTTAAACCACTTCTTGAAATATTTAAGCAATGATTGTTAAAGCAGATTTATTTGGCAGTGAAAAAATGTTGAAAATGCAAAAAATAAAATTCTGAAAAAAAAAATTGCTGCTGATACAAGAAAAACAATTTGAACAGATCATTGGATTATTAAAAAAAAATATGTATGAATTTATTTATTAAACATCTGGAGTTAGGTTTTTCACATTCAGTGATAAGTTACAGATGAAACAATGATTGCTTTTTATAGTATGCTGAGTTACGAAAAAAAACGAACATACATGCAAATTGTGTGAAATGCTTCCATTTAAAACAATGAACAAATATCATGTGCCCCCCTTTCTGTTGTACATCAAATACATGTATTACTTCTAAATTAATTAACAATGGGTAAAAAGAATTGGTGAAACACTTGTTACATAGTTTTTGTTTCATTCTGCAATATCTCCATTTTTTATTGTAGTGCAAAATTCAATTAAAAGAATAAAACGGATGAAAGAAAAAATGAAATGCCAGTACTAATTGACTTATTGCAGTACACTGAAGTGAATGTATGTACAATAGTAAACACATACACAAGTATATGCATATTATCAACATAGTAGCATATACATCATTGTAGACATTTGTCAAAGAATACATAAATAATTTTTACTAATCAAATGGAAATGTGTTTTTTTTATTGACTGTAAATTACAGTAAAATACTGTGAAAGAATTGGCAATTAATCACTACTTTAAATAAAACTATATTCATCACATCAATAGAGAAATACAATATTTATATAGAGTACGTAACTTCATTCTGTAGAAATAAATATACTTAAAACTGAAAATGTACGTCTTAAAAAAATATCTTTTGTATTTGAGAATTAAAAAAATTACGTGCTTTTTATTGCCTACCATCTATAGAGCTAACACAAAATTTTTAACATTACATTAGGAGCCAACCAAACCAAAACAAACAAATCCAGATAAGTTTCACAGTTCTATATGAGGGAATGTAAATAAAAAGATGTTAGTGTTAAGTGGGGCAGGGGATATCAATGTACAAAACATTGAAAGTAATACATACATAATGATAAAAAAAATTGACATATTATAACGTTTACAGATATAGGTCAGTGTCTTACAGATATAGGACAGTACCGTTCAAAAGCTGGAGCTGTCATACAAATTGCTCTAATGGAAGACAATAGGCCTATATCTCCATGGGATTCTCTCTTCCGTTTTTTTTTTTTTGTCATTTGGGGGAAAAAAAAAGGGGGGGGGAGATTTATATAATAAAAAGGGGGAAGGGGGGATAAAATACCCAAGGCGTAAGTTCGAATACAAATACTCCAAAAAAATTTACTCCTGTAGTAATGGTGTACGGGTACTTGGTAAAACAAGTACCTACGGGTACTTGGTAAAACAAGTACCCACCCCGCCTCTGGTAAAGACATAGTGTTACATTATGAATGAAAAGTTCAAGAGGTCCCGGGAGGGGATGGGGTAAATGTACAACTTTTGTTAACCTTAGCTATCGATCAGATTTTGATAGGAATCATTGCTTGAAGAGGAACATATTGCAGAAGTGGCCCACGTAGCAGAAGTGGGCTCCAGGTGGTCGCCTAGTTTGCTTATCGACAAAAACGCCCCTTTGCGCGCCTAAGTTGCAACAGATAGCGCACTAAAGTTTCGTTCAGTGGGCTCATTCACCGTTATGTTTCGCACCAATTTTGGTTTTCGAAGTGGCTACGCTTACGTCAAGCGCCTTCTATTATTATATCTATTGACGTAAGCCGGAAAAAAATACGAATTACGTCTTGATGTTACCGCTACCACTGCGTAAACAAAAAGGGTTAGGGGTTAGGGTTAGGGATAAGGTTAGGGTTAGGGACAGTGTTAGGGTGTGGAGAAATATCTATTGACGTAAGCCGGAAAAAATACGAATTACGTCTTGACGTAAGCGTAGCCTGTCCGTTTTGTTTTTAATTTTCTTCCTAATTTGCACAGCCAATTTCTTGCAGCAAAAATGAACTCGAGCTTAATTTAGACACAGCCGTACGATATGAATTTCCTCACTATGTTGGTAAAAGTTCGGAGCCATGCACAATTACAATAATGTTACAGCAATTAAAATTATTCTGGAAATTAATTACGATCTTGATTAACATTGCAATTCCATATATATACATATATCTAAAACCTGGTTGCATCTATAAAATTACATTCCAGTGACGAAATTGCCAAGACTACTCACTTACCAGTGGCAATGATGTTTGAGTAATTAATACAGAAAAACTACTGACAGCGCTGGCAAACTAATTAGGAAGCTCAAAGGGTTAGATGAAACGCAAATTACTGGTGCACTCGGAAAACAAAACACCAACCATTAAATCATTTTTTGTTTATTTACATTTTTGCATCGCTAAATTGTGATCAGGTTGAGACAAATAAAATATATTGACGGATGCAGGCTTTAATAGTGTTTAAATAATATATCTATATAAACCTACTAACTGTGAGCCAGTTTCTACTAATGGCAAGATTTAAGTGGAAAAAAAAAACGTTTTTATACTATACTTAAAAAAAAAAAACTAAAGTATATTTGTAAAAAAAATAGTGCTACTTTAGAAAACATAACCAGACATGAGGGGAACTCCGGTCCGCGGGCTAAATCTGGCCTGTCACTCGATTCAAGTTAAGCACAGCGCTAGCATTTTATGTTTGTGACGTTTACCTTTTTTTTTAAAATTTATATCATTTTATATCGACTCTCCATTCTTCTAGTCTTTATCCGGCCCGCCGATCAAATTAACGAACCTCATGTGGCCCGCTCTAAAGAAGTTTTGCCCACCCCCTGTGCTATAAGCATACACTGGTGCTTAGTTCGCACAGGTGGATTCGGCCAGCGAGGGGAGGGGGGGGGGCTTGTGGCTAATGTTGCCAGGAGGTCCACGGGTTTTTGAATGAAAAATAAAACAAATAAATTACAATCGAAGTATTTTTTTGCATTGGGGGGAGACCACCCAGAAGCGCGGCCCCGTAGCATTTGCTGCTTCTATTCAGCAGTGGCTATTAAGGGGGCGGGCAAGGGGGCATCATGCCCCGGGCGCTGCTCACAAAGGGGCGCCAAATTGTATGTTTTTTACATATAGTATTATATGGTTTTTTGAATGGGGGGGGGCGCTAAAAACCCCGGGCGCGAGTTATGCTCGCTACGCCACTGCCAAACAGTCACTGTTATTCCGCATATCAAAGTAAAATACAACATTAAAAAAAAAAGACAATAATTAGTGCAAAAAAAAAGCAACAACAACATTTTGTGGCCTACACATTTAAAAAAAAATTACAAATAAATATTTATAAAAAAATATGATTTACATCAAATGTTCGCATTTGTTTCACATCACAGAATATATCACATTTCACATTTAGAAAAAAAAATAACATATATAGTCTATATCAATGAGTCGTAAAATTACACATTAGGAATCTTAAGTTTTTTTTTAACATACATTAGAGTTTTATCACGTGAACATAGTCATCCAATCAAAATTGAAGGAAAGAAGTTAAAAAAAAAAGGAAAAAGTGCAAGCACCAGAAATAGTTTAAATGCATTAAGGTATCGATTTTTTTAGAATAAAAAAAAAAATTCTTGACAAAATCCCAAAAAAAAAAGCCTAATTAAATATAGACATTCATTGATAAAAATCGATTACGGCTATTCCACACTCGTCGGGTCGTTGGCGATATTACAATTCTGAAAAAAGAAGTCTTTCAATATAAAAAAAAAGCAAAGCTTTTAAGCGAAGGGGAGGTTATTCTGGTCATGAAAGGGAAGCACGTTATGTTCCATTTGGTCCGTGTTAACCAAGTGTTAGTTTGAAAAAAAAAATTCTTCTAAGGCCTGTCATATCTTCCATAATCTGCACTGTGCATACTTTCGGAATCCATCTCTCTCTCTCTCGTCGGGTAGTCAGAGTGGGAGACGTACATGGGGCCGTCCAGGGACTCCACGGGGTACTCCTCTGACGACCTGTCCGGTGGGCCGCTGACGTCGCCCCTGAAGCTGTGAATGGACTCGGAATCTGGGAAGAACGCCATGGCGCCCCGGGGACTGGCCTGCCTGCTGTCCGGGTAGCGGGGGCTGAGCATGCTGGACAGGTCCCGGGTCGGGATCTCGCGTCGGGAGGACCCCACGGTTATGATGCCCACGATGTCCGGGTCGCTGCCTTGCCGGGACCTCGCCGGGCTTCGGACCCCTTGGTCGTAGCGAACGGGGCTCAGGCTCCTGACGTAAGGGTCGTCCACGTCGTAGCGCGACGGGCTGTGGTGCCCGCGGAGGTAGCGGGTGGAGGACGGCGGCTCGGCGTCGAATCGAACCGGGCTCATGCTGCGGAAAGTTCTCTGCCTCTCGAGCCTGTCGTAGCGCTGTGTGCTGGGTTGCCTGTACGGGCCGAAACCTAAAGAGATACAGAGATGAAGAAATTAATTGTACAGAATTAGTAACTTGCCCGATAAAACATTCGCATTTTAAATAATGCGGGAAAGATCAAAGACGTATCCTTCTTCCAGTTTATGATAATAGGTCTATTGGCTATTGTAAAAATTCAGGACATGTAATAAATTATATAACAACCTACCCCCCACCTTCCCCCATTCATTGAATACAATTTTAGAAGACTTCAGGGTGATCAGCACAACAAAACAAACTTAATGGGTACATCAGCACCAGAGGGTGTGTAAACAAAGACAGCTACAATCAATATAGCAGCAGCAGCAGCACAAGAGGGTGTGTAAACAAAGACAGCTACAATCAATAAAGCAGCAGCAGCACCAGAGGGTGTGTAAACAAAGACAGCTACAATCAATAAAGTGTACTACATATACTCACAAGCCACACAGTGTACTATTTCTAAAAATGGCATCATAAGCCCATATTGGTTAAAAAAAACGGAAAAAAGCCCCCCCACTGGTCAATACATCATTTGGGAAAAAAACTTACACTTCTAGCAAAACCAATAAGATAACTGAAACTTTGGGGATTTACAGTGGCGTAGCGAGTTTAACTCGCGCCCGGGGTGCAATACCTTTTTAGCGCCCCCCCCCATTTGAAAACCATGTAATATTATATGCAAAATATACCATTTGGCGCCCCTTTGTGAGTTGCGCTCGGGCATGATGCCCCCTTGCCTCCCCCCTTCCCCACTACGCCACTGGTGATTTATCGTGCTGGTAACATTATTGTTACAAAACAGACATCAACTTCCTCTTCCCTGCCTCATGTAATGCAGATATAGTTCATGCAGTTTCTAGTGTGTAAGTATAGAGCTTTGAAAAAAAATAAATTAGGAATCTATTTTATTGAAAAGTATAATCAAGAAAAAGTAGGTAAAACAAACAAACAAAGGGTTTGGTTTCAAGTAAATCACGAAATATGTTTCTGTGATGCCAAATTATTTGAATTAATTAAAGCATTTCAATCATTAGTTTAATAACCAATATTCTATTTTTAATTTAGTAACGTAAAACTGACCATCATAAATAGACTAAAAAAATATTTTTTTTTACTAAATTAAAAAAAAAAATATATATATATAAATAAAAGTCAGTTCCACTACCACCATCAACTCAATTGATAGTCTTCTCCCCTTGATCCCCATTTCCCCCTCCATCAAGATACCACCTCAGCAGGACGTACCTGCGTGCTCACCGATGCTGGATCTGCGACTGTCCAAGTATGCCAGTCGGCTGGAGTGGTCAGATAGGCTGGTTCTAGCCCCGATCTCGGTCATGGGCTGGCGGCCTGACTGGTCACCACTGCGGCCGTCGGTGATACTGGGCCGCCGAACGCCCCCGTCGCTGCCGACCCTGGCAGTGATCTCACCTGAAATGTGATGGTTTACCGAGGAGTCATTTCAAGGGACATAATCCCTTTGTTATAATGCAGTTCTTACCCCCTCATTAAAATTCTTTTTGTATCAAGAGTTGGGGTTGGGGGGGGGGGGTCAATAGTAGAATTATGAATAACTAGCTGTACCCTGCAAAACCTTCGCATAGAGTTATATCCCCTTAATCCGATCCGATTTTTTCATGTTTGTATTTTAAACTGGAATACTGTTGTATTATATCTTTACTTTCGATTTAACGCAGAACCCAAATCGCTATTATATTATTAGATGAGTGAGCTTTAAACATACGTTTTACTACTATTAGTAGAGCTGTTATTAAAAATAAAAGTCACATAAGCGTTCTCCGCCCCTCCCACCCCACCACCCCCCACCACAATAAAAAGAAAAGGTAGTGAAATATGTGGGAGTTAAAAAAAAAGAATTCTAGAAATTCCAGAAATACTTAAAAGGTAAAAAAAAAGGTTTTGAGATCTACAGTAGATAATTTATAATTATTATGTAATGAGGGTGAAAAGTGAGTTAACAGCTGCGTAATCGTCGAGTCAGGATTAATTAACAGCATAATATACATATAAATAGTTAATAAAAGGATCACACACTTCTATTTATAACATAGCGTTGAGCGATGTTTTGAATAAAATCTAGGTCAAACTAATGAATTTTACTGTTAATAGGAATGATGGCAAAATTCGAATTCATGTTAGTACTAATAAAAACTATTAATTAACACATACATGCATATTTCAAGTAATATGAGCATAAATAATTACTCAACACACTAAGGGTTAAAATGTAGATACCGATGGTTGCTCTCCCTTGTCCACTGTAATCTCCAAAACTTTGCCGCCTGTGGGAGCGGGAAAAAGCCGGAAGTGGGCTGAGCTGCATCATTCTAGGATCGTCTGGGGCGAGGGTCATTGAGGTCATCATGATGGTCGGGTCAGCATCGGCCGGACCAGGAAGCCGGGCTCGGCGCCTGAAAGAACCAAGCCTGTACTTCTGCTCCCACTGTTTCTGCTTCAGACGTTCTTCCCGCCTCTTTTTCTCCAGTTCCTGTTGAAAAAAGATGCAATTTTTATAAATTCATGAACATAAGGGTATGAACGCCCCTTTCTAACCCCAGTGGCGTTACTTTGCGGTGGAGGTGTTCCCCCAGATAGGGGGGGGGGAATACATACTTTGCCTTTAGCCAGAGGAAACATTTTCGGTTCTTAATTTTTTTTTTTTGGCACGGGTATAGGATGGCATATCCAGAATCCACCCGGTGCCTCTGCACCCTCTTCTAATATTTCATCATATGACTTACTACGACAAAGGGCTAGCAGCACCACATAAAAGGCGCCCAATAATAATACAAAAAAAATCCATATACATTTAGTGGCTCCTAAGAGATATTACAGACGACGTCATCTTTGACTGGACATCTTGGCTTTGGGGTGTAAATACAGTGTACCTTTCTAAAAAAAAAAGGTACCGGAACGCCTATTTATGTCCATCGTGTCATAAAGAAATAACACTGAAAATATAGTGCAGTAAACAGTATTTATATCTATGGTTATGACTGCCACAAGACGGATTTGTATCAATATTCTAAATCTATCTATCTATCTATCTATCTATCTATCTATCTATCTATCTATCTATCTATCTATCTATCTATCTATCTATCTATCTATCTATCTATCTATCTATCTATCTATCTATCTATCTATCTATCTATCTATCTATCTATCTATCTATCTATCTATCTATCTATCTATCTATCTATCTATCTATCTATCTATCTATCTATCTATCTATCTATCTATCTATCTATCTATCTATCTATCTATCTATCTATCTATCTATCTATCTATCTATCTATCTATCTATCTATCTATCTATCTATCTATCTATCTATCTATCTATCTATCTATCTATCTATATATATATATATATATATATATATATATATATATATATATGAATAAGTGGCCCACTCCAGTCTGTGTAAAGAGACTTAAAGAAATGGTGTCAGTTTAGTGAGAAGTGAATGTGACTCAAAGGGGGTAGGGGCAGGGGCGCCGAGAGCCAACAAGGGCCCCAGGGCAGGACATCAATGAGTCGTGAAAAAATTGACATGGTCGGGGCGGCCGGGCCCCCTTACAGATGCGGGCTCCCTGGTAATGACCCCCGCCCCCCTCTCGGCGTGCCTGGGTGTGTGTGTATGTGGGGTGCTATATAGTGTGAAAAAGAGTCAAATTGAAAAAAATATATATACATGTATTTAGTTTTCAAAAAAGTTAATGTGATTTAACTCTTGTAGTATTTTGAGTTTTTTAGAGCATTTTCGAAAAAAAAAAACGCTCTATTGTCCCCGTTTTGTCTGTCTGTCTGTCCGTCATCACCCTAGATCTCAACAACCATACGTCATAGACCCATGATGTATATATCATTTTGTAGGTCTTGTTTTTTAAAGCGTCCGTTTTGCTCTTATTGTGTCTAATTGACATTTCATTTATATTTTATTTTAAACGCTTCCGTTAGATTTGTATGTCATGCAATAAATCTCGAGAGGGTAACTCTTAAACTTCTATTCATAATTTGAATAAGGGGAGACAAAAAAAGTTGCCCATTGCGCGCTACGACTTTCTATAGATTGCTGGGGGACGAGGCAAAAAGCTCCATATTAATTAGCACGGGGAAGCCTATTGGCAGTGTGTGTGTGTGGGGGGGGGTGGGTGCCCTTAGGCGGTTTGCATAATTTTACTCTTCCATAAGAACGGCCCTGAACAAAGGTCCAAGAGTCTAATCAAGACACGACACTCAACGTACCTCGACCCGCTGTTTCTCCACGATGCTGGTCACCTGCCCCAACAGATCATCCAACTTTGTCTCCGTAGCGTCCTTGCCCATTGAGGCCAGGGAAAGAGCTCGGTCCAAGGGGAAGAAATCGTAATTTTCTTTGCCAAGCTGGACAGAGTTATACAGATTAATGCGCATGTAATGCTAGTTGTATGTTTTGTTTATAAATGCAAGTGTCAATTTTTTTACACCCCCCCACCCCAAAAGAACAATCTGAAAGTTTCGCATTTCATAGATGATATCATACACTTTTGATACATGCATTGAAATACATAATAATTAGGCAATTTAGTCATTTAATATCATTTTTTGCGATTAATCATTTAAAAAAAAAAGGATAAAAATATTATAAAAGAAAATGTAAATTTTCGATTTTTAAAAATATAAGATAATATAGCCATATAAATTCGTATAATATACAAGACTTGTAGATTTTTTTTTTCTCTTTTTATAAACCCACAAAATAATCAGCCCAAAAAAAAAACCCAGAAAAGAAGAGAAAAAAAAATAGCACATTAAAAGCAAGAAATGGCAAGGGCAAAGATTCTCAAGACACACACGCATATAATAGGACTTTACTTCGATCAAAACATATACAAAAAGAGAATTGAAATAACAGAAAACGACACACACTTTGCATGATGAACTATATAACACGAAAGCTATACTATTTGGTGTGTATTTAGTTTCTTTTTTAAACCAGTAACACATATTTAAAAAAAAAAATATACTGTCTTAAATACATATATTTTTTATTTAACGTAGTCGTAAATCCGATCCATATTAAATATTTAATTTAACAGCAGACAATAATTATAGCATATTTCATTGATGGACTTTATTTCTTACAGCTAACTTATAATTAATACATTCCATTGTAGTTTAGATTACACTATTACACTAATATTTAATATTATTGTTTGTCATTTAGGCTGACTGTAGACAGATGATAGAAATAAGCAGTTAAAACATAAAACAACATTTTCTGTGAATTAATTTAATTATTCTGACTAGTCTTTGTTGTAAGATTGTTTATTTCAGTTCATTTACACCAAAGAGAATATCAACAACACACCGATACATCCGTTACCCATTTGCAATTATTTATGTACTCATTCACAAAAATGTTTTCCCGTACATCGCCATAAAAACCTGGCCAATGCAAATTTAAACAGATACATATCAATGTGGACATAGAATCTCATTAAAAAAAATTAAATTACCAAAAAAAAAAAGAGTATAAATATAGCACAAACATTAGAATAGTAAACATATATAAAGTGTTCAATTGAAAAATATCACAGCCTCGTAGCAAAATGATTCGCAATATCACAGCCTCGAAGCGAAATGATTCGCAATATCACAGCCTCGAAGCAAAATGATTCGCAATATAGTTCCCGCATACACGATGTATGATCATAACATATCATAACATACACACACAATGTTATTAAAATTGTGTACGAATATTTAGTCAGAATAAATAGTACATATACATTCAGACTTAAAAGGTTATAGCTAGAGATAGACATACTAATAAATAACAGTCAACACAAAAGGAACAATAAGAGAATTAATATGTAATGAAAATTCAAAATTACTTTTTAATATGTACATCAACGGATTTAGGTCGATTGGGATTAAAATTTGGGTTTACATTTGGATTTTCGGGTGCCCTTTAAATGCAGGTGCTCATGGCACCAGCCCGTTGCGCCCTCCGTCCAATCCGCTCTTTCTTTAAGCATGTTTCTTTCTATCTGTCTGTCTTTCTGTCTGTCCGAGTGCCCAACTGTCTAAAACTTTTTTTTTTCAAATTTCTGTTAATAAAGCTTTATAATTCAACCCCTTTTACTGGTAAACAAGAAAAACATTAACATTTTTTGTGCATGCATTTTTTAACATAATATTTATAAAGTTTGGAAGTGATGATAATAAAAAAAACAGACAAAAGAATTTGTGCAAGTCGCAGCTCGGCTTTTTTTCCCGTACACGTAGTTTAGGACATAGAGAAACATATGGAGGTAGGCTACATACCCGGATCTGGCGAAACAGAAAAAACCAATAAGGAGAGTGTTAAATTAACGGTGAAAAAACACAACAACACAGAAGTATCGTTTATTTTTTATAGTACGATGGGTTTAGACAAGTGTTAGCTGATGTACGGTGACCAGATTTCGTTGGGGTAACCTGGGGGTGGGGGAGGGGGTAGGAGTGTCCCCTTTATACCCGCACATTTCAATACATCATTTATAAGTTTCTGTTTACTGTTATGTTGAACAGAAATAAATATGAACATTCTAAATTAAGTTGTACATGTATCTATTAACTTGCCACACACAGCCCCTCGGTAAATGAGAGGGAACATTCAATGGGATAGAAAGGCTTTTTAGTTTCTTAGGTCAAACCAGGGATTAATTATGCGGAAACTGGGACGTACACCGGTTTTTATTTTAGTAGGTCAACCGGGACGTGTTCCGGGTAAACTGAAACCTCTGGTCATCGTATCTGATGAAATGAGGAACAAAAATACAGAGGAAAATTTATTGATAAGTATTGTTGTCTGTGAATACACATGACAGGATTATAATCTTCGACGAAAAGCCTTGGCTATGATAAAACATGATTCATTTTATAATGCTGTTATAAAAGAAACAAGTGAATTAAATTTGAACAGATTGGGGGGTGAACGAGTCAATATGATAAATTCATGAAAGTTATATTAATGTAGAAATGAGGAAAGGGAGGGGGGTGCATATCCATGGGTTAAATTAATGGACTTGGTATTACTGAGATGACAGACAGTGGCGTAGCGAGCTTAACTCGTACCCGGGCCAGAAAACCTTTTTATCACCCCCCCCCCTTCCCCATTCGAAAGCCATATAATATTATATGTAAAATATACCCCATTGTGAGTAGCGCTCGGGGCATGTTGGCCCCTCGCTCCCCCATCACTACGCCACTGATGACAGATCATATAACAACAAGATATAACAGAGTGTGGTTAATACCAATACATTGGTATGGAATGAGAGGTAATCAAGTGAAAAACCAAACAAAAACAAAGGCAAAACAGAGCCGTTCTTTGGGGGGGGGGGGGTAAACATTAACTTTCATATATTTGGTGGAGGGGGGTGGGACATGGGTACTTTCATATATTTGGTGGGGGGGGGGACTTGGGCACTTTCATATATTTAGTGGGGGGGGGGTGGGACATGGGTACTTTCATATATATGGTGGGGGTTGGGACATGGGTACTTTCATATATATGGTGGAGGGGGGTGGGACATGGGTACTTTCATATATTTGGTGGAGGGGGGGACTTGGGCACTTTCATATATTTAGTGGGGGGGGGTGGGACATGGGTACTTTCATATATATGGTGGGGGGTGGGACATGGGTACTTTCATATATTTGGTGGCCCTAGGTAAAAAAAAATCGGGCCCCCGTCGCATTAGATTGTATATGATTTCATGCCGGGAGGGGGCCCTTCGACAGTAAGGGCCCTAGGGGAGGTCGCCTTGTTTGATCGTCTATCCAAAAGAAGGGCTCTGAATGCCAACTTTAGTGGACATGCATATTGAATACAAGAACAACTATCTCATTTAGTGGACAAATGATGAAGTTAAACTATTTTGCCTGGAGAGATATTTTAGTTGGATAAAAACATTATTTCCTTGTTTTTTTTTTAAAGATAGAAGTCTATAAATTCAGAAGCTCACATTAAATCATATGCTATGATCAAGTTACTCTTTATCCTTTATCAAGGGATAACTTCCCAAACAAAATGTGGAAGCTAAATTCCACAAATGTACAATTTTCAGCAAACCAACTTCATCTTTCTCCACGGCATTCTCTCTGACATTTCTCCACGCCATTCTCTCTGACATTTCTCCACGCCTTTCTCTCTGACATTTCTCCACGCCTTTCTCTCTGACATTTCTCCACGCCATTCTCTCTGACATTTCTCCACGCCTTTCTCTCTGACATTTCTCCACGCCATTCTCTCTGACATTTCTCCACGCCTTTCTCTCTGACATTTCTCCACGCCATTCTCCCTGACATTTCTCCACGCCTTTCTCTCTGACATTTCTCGTCGCCACTTGAAAAACTTTGTCTTTTTTAAAATTGTACTTCCTAGTCCGAAAACTGCATTTGTTTCGTTCATTGCTTTAGAGAGAGAGAGAGAGAGAGAGAGAGATAGAGAGAGAGAGAGAGAGAGAGAAAGAGAGAGAGAGAAAGAGAGAGAGAGAAAGAGAGAGAGACTGAGAGAGAGAAAGATAGAGAGAGAGATAGAGATAGATAGATAGATAGATAGATAGATATAGAGAGGGGGGCTGAACGAAAGCTCTCCAAACATTGGTCAAAGGTCTATACAGAGTTGAAGTTGTTGTATTCTTTCCCAGGCAGGGAAGTCTTAGGGCATAAAGTCAAGCACATTGACTCTCAGTTCTCATTGACTCTCAGTTCTCATTGACTCTCAGTTCTCATTGACTCTCAGCTCTCTTTAGCTAAATCTAAATGGATGTCAATGTATTTATCTAAAAAATACAATCAGCTAACCATACAATATAAAAAAATGCTATCGTTTTGAACATAGTAATATCTTTCACAATCTGGTCAATACTTGTAGCCTCTTATCTGCAACTAACACAAGAAATAACCATACGGGATGGGGAAGACAGTCTTAGAACAAACAACGAACTTACTATCAACGGCACCGATAAAGTAACTTTAAAAATTAATTCAAAACCTCTAACAGTCCTATTCCTTGCTCCCCCAAGTCAAGACTTACCAGTTTGAAGACGTACATCTCCAAAGCGGTGTAATCGTTGACTTTGGTTCCATTCAAATGTATGAAGAAGAAGATGTAGGACCACATGTTGTGCTCGAAGCGAACATGGTGGTCGAACCCCTGGTGAGAATGAAATATAAAAAAAAAGTTATTAATTATATGTGGCTATATGTGATTGTATGTCTTACACTTAGTACAAACATTATATTGACCAGTGATGGCTCAAATTAGTCTCTTCCTTGAGATTTGGAAGGGTTCATTACTCGCTCCTGATATAATCATAGTTCCTGTAACTCTTAAGGGGCATCGGGGGGGGGGTGGGGGTGGAGAGCAGATGAAGTGTAGAATTAATCAGTTTCTATAACCAGGACATATGAAGACGTTGTGTGGTTATCACAACGCCCAGCCGCTTTTACTTCCCCAACGTAAGTCAAGAAATCATTAAAAGCTGTGTGAACTTTTAACCAATTTTTATCAGAACCTGGAAAAAATTTCCTTGGTTTTCACCGAGGATTGAACCCAGGGCTCTAAGGTCGACAGTTGAGCGCTCTATACCCCTCGGCCACTGCTCAGTATAGACGTACTAATTCATATACTTGAGTAATAAAATTCAGACTTTTAAAAACACACTAATATATATTTATATATATGCATGGGCGTATTCATGGGGGGGGGGGCATTTGCCCCCCCCCACATTTAAAAAAATGTCATAAAGTCGTTATTTGCCCCCCCCCCCCCCTGGAAAATTTTAGCCCCCCCCCTGGAAAAATTCCTAGCGACGCCCATGTATATATACGAACACAGGTACACTGAGATATGAAAGGACAAAAGCAATAGGCCTACTCTACTTACAATTTTTATAAATTTCCTATGTAGTGTTCTAACAAATAAGTTAACCCTACAGTGCCCAATTTATTATTTTTATATTTGTACTATCATTGAAAAACAAACAAACAAACAGTTCAAACAGAACCCTCATACATGATGTGCTAGTTAAAAAGATGTCTGTTTCGGAGGAGTTTAATGGTCACTAGAGCATGTGTGTGTGTGTGTGTGTGTGTGTGAAATTTTCCCGATTGACCAGAGTACAACGAAAAAAAAACAAGCACTGTACAGTCTACTACTCTAAGACCAAACTGACCTTGCCGTGATGCTCAAAGTCATACGAATTTCTGCTGCAGATGAAGCAAGTATCTCTCATGTCAGACTCGGCTGTCCACTGAGGAAAGAATATTGAAATGCATTTTGGTACATAGGTAGTGAGCCATGATATAATCTTATGAATTATAATAACACATGAGATAGAAGAGGTTGGCTTTATTTCGCAGTTGTGCTACACATTTTTTACGTGACACAACGCTATGTGGCGAACTTCAATGCAAGTAATATCTATACGATGACTGTGGGACTAATTTATGTGCGATTACTGTCTGTGTGTCTAATATCTGTACGATTACTGTCTGTAGAACTAAATTATGTGCGATTACTGTCTGTGTGTCTAATATATGTACGATTACTGTCTGTAGAACTAAATTATGTGCGATTACTGTCTGTGTGTCTAATATATGTACGATTACTGTGTGTGTGTCTAATATATGTGCGATTACTGTCTGTAGAACTAAATTATGTGCGATTACTGTCTGTGTGTCTAATATATGTACGATTACTGTCTGTGTGTCTAATATATGTACGATTACTGTCTGTAGAACTAAATTATGTGCGATTACTGTCTGTGTGTCTAATATATGTACGATTACTGTGTGTGTGTCTAATATATGTGCGATCAGTGGCGCAACCAGGTGGGGAGGCAGGGGGGTGGCTTGAGCCAGCCCCCCCAGGCAAAATCATCAATACATAATTAATGTTATAAAGTTACAAAAAAGACTGTCAAACTATCTTTTTTCATAATTTGAGCCCCCCCCCCCCAGCACTTTTTGCTAGTTGCGCCACTGAAAGCGATTACTGTCTGTGTGTCTAATAAATGTGCGATAACTGTTTGTACGATTTATTTCTGTTCAATTACTATCTGTGTGACTATTATCTGCCTGAGAAATCACCAAGCGACGAATTTCACCTTCAGATCCCTGAGCTCAGAAAACGTGTCCACGATGATACCGAAGATGATGTTGAGGCCGATGGTGGTGATGAAGATGAAGAAGGAGACGTGGTAGAAGACAACGATGCCGAACTTTTCAAAAGTCTTCTCGTTGCTGTGTGGTTTCATCACCTGATTGGGGGGGGGGGTCGGGGGGTGAATAGAATAAATAATGTGTGTGTGCATAGACATTGACAACAAATTATTAAAAGACAAATTATTTAACTGTTTTTAAAGATATTGAGACCAACAATATCAAATAACAAACTATAACACACGTGTTTAAACTGATAGAAACCAAAAAGTTCACTACACACAATAAAAATCCATTTGATGAATAAATTCGTTATTCAAATAGAACCCAACTGGAGTCGTGGTATATGCTGCTCTTTAGACTGCTACTATATCTAGCTAGTATATTTGAGTCACAAGGGTTAAAATATTTATTGATTAAAATGTTTAAAGCATACAACTCATGCAGGTCCGCATCCAGAGATTCAAGGGCCTCTGACAAACGATGACTGCTTTGGCACATTCATATCCCTTTATCCCTAAGTTAGCAGCAGAATAAATTATTTTTTTAGAGCGATGGGGCCCCTTTAGGTTTAGGGCCCATGACAAAAACATGTTTGGATAAAAACATGTCACCTTACAAAGGATGAAACAGGCCTTCATCAGGCTTAAACATACCTTATGCAGGATAAATCACACTTTCATAAGGATAAAACATACCTTATCCAGGATAAAACATACCTTATCTAGGATAAAACACACCGTATCCAGGATAAAATATACCTTATCCAGGATAAAACATACCTTATCCAGGATAAAACACACCGTATCCAGGATAAAATATACCTTATCCAGGATAAAATATACCTTATCTAGGATAAAATATACCTTATCTAGGATAAAACATACCTTATCCAGGATAAAACACACCGTATCCAGTATAAAATATACCTTATCCAGGATAAAATATACCTTATCTAGGATAAAACTCATTGGCAAATATAAAACACAGACTACCAAGGCTAAAACACACATTACTAAGAACCATAACTGATCTTGTATTACCCACATAAGAAAGATAAGATCTGAATAGTTCGCGACATTAGTTTGAAAGTTCACACATGGGAGTCGCTCACCTCAAACAGGTCTCCAATCAGCCCGTACCGTATGACCGTGATGGTGCACTGCCACAGGGTGTTGCAGTACAGGTACTCCCCCGGGTTGAACATGCTCCTCATCAGGGCGAAGCCGACCATACCGTACAGGTAGAACACCACGAGACCAAGGACGCCGACCCAGAGCAGCGACTTACCTGTGGGGTGAAGGAATCACTTCAACTTGAGTGTTTTTTGTTAATAGTATTGATAGGTGTCTTGCTATAAGTATTAATAAGTGTCGTAATAACCAGTGCCCTATTTAAATCATGCCAGTTAGTGTCTTAACAAATGTGTCAGCATGCACTAGTGAATGCATCACCTAAAGCAGTGCTTCTCAAAGTGGTGGGCCGCGGCCCCCTAGGGGGCCGTGGACTGTCCGGAAAGATGGGGGGGCGTGGAATTTCGAAAAATTATAAATTTAAGCAATCTAAACCAAAAAAAAAATAGGGGGGCCGCGACATATTGATTGGCGTTCCAAGTGGGCCGCGACATATTGATTGGCGTTCCAAGGGGGCCGCGACATATTGATTGGCGTTCCAAGGGGGCCGTGACTTCAAAAAGTTTGAGAAGCACTAACCTAAAGCACAGGGGGGCCTGTCAGAATGTTCTTATGGTCCCGCTATTTTCCTTTTCTATGATATTTACATATCATTAATTTTAGGCTATACAAACACTTTATCAATCTGCTCGTGGTCCGGCCCCTCATCTGATGTGACCCATGCGACCCGCCCGGTTAACGAAAATTCGCCCCCACCCCCTTAAAAAATCGCCTCAATAATATAAATGCATGGCTTTTAATGTCTTAATGTATTGAGGGTTAATGCACACCTGGTGTAAAGAAAATGTTTTAGCCCTGCACCCCCCCCCACAGGGGTAATCTTTTTTTTAGCTCCCCCCCTTCTCCCCCACTGACCGTTCTGCGTGACAGCCTTGATGACGCCGCTGAGCAGCTGGTTGTTGTTGACGATGTTCAGGAGGTGGAAGGCGAAGAAGTAGCCGTTGGAGTAGGTACCGCCCACAGACATAGCTAAGAATACCTGGCGATAATTCAAAACATGATTCAATTTGTGTGCGTGTAATAAAGGGGTATATTTATTTAGTTCTAAAGCTAATTATATAATAATACTCATTTCCAGTGTGCGTTAAATCGAAAGTAAAGAATTAATACAACAGTATTCCAGTTTAAAATACAACCATGAAAAAAATCGGATCTGCCCGAAACCAAAAAATAACCTAGCCTACCGATCAAGCATAAGGGGATATAACTCTATGCAAAGGTTTTGCTGGGTACAGCTAGTACTAATTAATAATGCATCATCATAATAAAATACGGAACAACTGCAAAAGGTTAATCATCAACTGAAACTTAAACATTATATTCAAATATATCACCTCACCCCATCCCCTCAGGACAGATGTAGAGCACGTTACTATTGACCTGAGGGTCCCTGACTAGATTCTCGGGTGAGAACTGCTGTAATTATCTCAATAATAGTTGAATAGTTCAACCAGCTTTAAATAGGTACCTGACTGTAGTCAAGTACCAGCCACACAATCCCTAATTATACCGTAGCTACAGAAACAGTTACATTCTGATATCCCCCACCCCCACATCCGATGGCCCTCAAGGATTAAAGGAACTTTAGTAACCCCAACCCCCCGCCCCCACCCAGGCACGCCGAGAGGGGGGGTCAGGCGGGGTCATTGCCAGGGGGCCCGCATCTGTAAGGGGGTCCGGCCGCCCCGACCATGTCAATGTTTTCACGATTCATTGTTTATTAAGGGGCCCGCAATGATGTCCTGCCCTGGGGCCCGTGTTGGCTCTCGGCGCCCCTGCCCCCACCCTCCCACCCCCCCCACACACACCCTCCCGTCCTTCTTAATTGAAAATTAGAACAATTGATTAACACTGGATATATTACATAAAATGGAGGAAAAACAAATGTATGCAGTTGAGATAAACAATAATTAATGAGATGTCAAAACTTCTTACGGATTAAAACTTTACAAACAAACATGATACTAATTTTAATTCGTCAAAAGTAAACGAATAAACCCGAATGGAAGCAATTTATGTACAAAAATCAAAGAATGGCACCAACCAGACATGTACTTACGATGTAATAGAAAGTCGTGACGCTGAAAAATCTGGCATCCAGTTTGGACACGTGCTTCCTTTTCTTGTCCTCTTCCTCTTCATCATCTTGCCTTCTTCTTAATGACAGCTTTCTGGTAATACATTAACATGAATATCAAGTAGTTTTCAAACTTTTTAATTGTGATAATTTTTGCCGTAATTTTCAGATTCTCAATCAATATAAAAGTTGTCACTTCCAAGTTTGGGAACTACAGGCCATAATACACTTACATTTACATTAAAACACATTTGAAGAACTCATAACAAATTTTTTTGAAGACTTTCTCCAAATTTTAAAAATAATTAGATAAATTATTTACTATTAGAATTTTAAGTAATTTAATTTATAAATCATTAACAATTAAATCTCTTCAATTATTTTGCGATTAAAAAAAATAAATTGTACACAAAATATAATTTCAAAATAAACTGTTAAAATCCCCACTAAAGCATGTAAAAGGTCAGTGATTCCCAAAGTGTGGGACTTGAACTCTTCAAAGTGGCCGCAAAAAAAAATGAGCAATTTAAGTCTTTTCCCTTTCGGACTAAGGACATTTTAGAGCATTTTCGTGTACGCAGTGGCTACGGTTACGCCATTTTTTTTTGAAAATGCTCTAATGAACAATTACAAATATTTATACAATTAAATTTGAATTTTTCTCGAATTTCTCAAGTTTCATAGTTTGGGTTCGCGATCCGCTAGAGTCTGAGAAGCACTGCCATAAGCCATTCGCTTGGTGTAACTCACTTGCAAGCGTTGATGCCGTTCTTGATGCTGGGCAGGCGCGGGTGGTTGCAGACAAAGTAGCTGACGAACACCAGGAGCGACATGAAGTTGTGACAGCCCCCTAGCACCAGGATTGAAATGTTGTAGTTCTCTTGTGACAAGGTGGTGATGGAGGGACTTGGGCTAAAAAAAGAAAAAGAAAAAAAAGGATGACAACGCACACATTCAAATTAAATTTAAAAATCTCCTCCACCGCAGTAATGCACGCTTTGCTCAAATGAAGAGAATGGCATCTACAGTAAAGGGAAATTACTCTGAGTGATGTTGTCAATAACTAAATAAATGCATGTATAAAGAAGGGGACAGCATCTACAGTAAAGGGGACTTACTCTCTGAGTAGTGGAGGAATGCCCGTGACGTTGTCCATGATGCCCGGCGTTTCCAGTGACCCCTTGGCCTCCCACGTGACCAGCATCAAAATGTTGATGGCGAAGCTGATGATGGTGACGCAGTGGTTCCACACCAACCTGGAAGGGGCCAAAGCCAAGTGAGGAGAAATATTATGAGCAAGATACAAGACGTTATCAATGCTTGATTCATGTATTGCACTAAAAGACCCAGCCTTTCTTTTTATAACTAATGTGTTTAAGTGTATTCGCAGTTACACAAACACACACACACACATGTATATATATATATATATATATATATATATATATACACACACACACGTATATGCGTAATATATTATTATTTCTTTTAGATTGTTCTCAAATAATACGCATTATACATTCTATTGACATATGCGTCATTTTTTTCTTTTATATATAACAAATGATATGTATGTCAGGGAATTATTATAGTTTGATCTAACAGTTGGCTTACGTCAGGGGCAGCCCCGTAGCGTGAAAATTCTACAGGAGGGGCCAGGCATTCTACAGCAGGGGCCAGGCAATAGCAGGGGGGGCAGGTAATACATTTTACTAAGTAGAACAAATAAGCAGGGGGGGGCAGACAAAACGCAGGGGGGCCAGGCCCCGTGCCCCCATCCCGCACGCTACGGGCCTGGTCAGGGGCGACCACACAAATTGTCGTTGAGAGACACACTGCTGTCGTCGGTATAGTTAGAAGTACTTAGGGAAAACATGTAGTTCAATTATCAGTAGTATTTAGAGATCAAAAGTCATCAAATTCATTTTTAAAAAAATGGTTCAGTAGTAGCCGATGGTGGTTCTAAGAGTCGCATTTTGCCACCATTGGCGGTTGTAGACGGTGTTTGAAAAAAGCTTTGGGGAATCGCACCTGTCACCTATCACTCAACCGACATACTCTGACATTCCTTTCACGTTCCACTTGAGATTCTGAGACCTTTATTAGTTAAAGTGTGATTAACTACCCATACTGCTGGGTTTCAAAGGCGATATCTGTCATTAACGCTTGAGTTAAAACACATGCCATTATGTGTGTTGCAATGATAGGTCTACCTGTCAGCCATTATGTGACATATGGACTATGTCAAATGTCAAACACTTTTTCCCCCCGCTAAACGAACTTGATTTTATCCTATATACTAACCAGCCTTTGGTCAGCAAAATGGCCACCGGATTCTTGAGTATTTTCTGCTGGTATGCTATGTCCTTCATTATGTCCTTTGTCCAGCCCATCAAGTCTCTGATCTTGTTGCTAGGCGACGACCTGTCCACTCCCCATTTCAGCTTCTCTTTCACTTCCTCTCGTAAAACACGCTGAGGACAGCGAGATTTTCAGAGATTTAAAAAAAAACGAAACATCATAGTTTAATTGGCACTCAGAAATAAGTCTGCTATACACTTTACTTACAGGACATCCCATACATAACCACAAACACTTGATGGATGAAGACACAGTTTCATACAATTACAAATACAGTGGAATCTAAATTCAAGAGTTTAATGCTTTCCAAGACTTAGTTGGCGAACCTAGTAGTTTTGTGAATTGATTCATTGAAATAAAAACAAGTTGTAGGAAATAATTCCGCATGGCGGCACGTAAAAGAAAACATTGGCTTTAACTGGAGTCAAAAAGTTGTTAAGGATTTCTATTAGTATTGGACATTGTTGATGAACTGAATCTTAACTGTATAATAAATAATAACAAAGAAACTAAATTTCTTTATGGGATATTTAGACGTGTTAACAAAATATATTAAGTTAAATAGAAAATGTTTTTAAATTACCCTGTTCTTGACTCTGTAGTTGATTTTCTGAAGGTCGCCATCTTTCACAATCTCAATGGACATGCAGTTCTTTTTGTAAAAACTGAAAGCTTTAGCTTGTAGTGGGGTCATCCTCACTGCAACGAAACATACACAGTAAGCCTGTAAACATGAACATCGTCCACATCTGAGGGGAGGGGGAAGTAGGGGGAGAGGGTGGAGGGGGGGGTCACACCATGCTACGGACCGAGTGCAGAAGGTCACTTCCTTTGGCCCACCAACGGTTTTTTAAAACACAGGGCGTTGTGATACTTTTGAGCTTCAAGTAAAAGATGCGATCCGTGTTTGATGACCCCCTACCCCTACCCCCCTGCTCTACAACAATAATCAATCATTAATTGAATTAATCAATTAAAATAACAGACATTTTTTTCCAAAAAAAAAAAGCCTGAATTATTTGCGGGGTTTCTATAAACGTTTTTTCTAAAATTTCGCATTAGAAGGGAACTATTTTGTGTGAGTACTTTTTTTTTTAAATGTCGACTCAACTTACAGTAGTCATGCAGCTTTGGATCAATGTCACACATTCTGGCAAGTAGCAAGTAGAGACTGAATCCCACGTCCATATATTCATCCGCAAACTGTTCCTTCTGTTTCTTCTGTAAAGATCACATGACAGTCCAGTGTTATTTGCGATCATATTAATAATCAAAGTATAGTAACTTAATAACAGGGGCTAACCTCTTTACGCAAATCATTATTACAACATATTGTCAACAGAAATGCAGTTTAAATAATATTATCACACGCAAAAAACAACAGTTTTTGATAATGTTTGATGATAAAACATTTAATTTTTGTAATAAAAGTGAAAAAAAAATCGCATTTTAGTCTGTGCATAATCAAAATAGTTAATCAGTATTTCAATTAAAATATCAGTACTCCAGAAAGGTCTTCAATAAATTGGACAAACTTTAGCTAGATCAAAAAGTCTATTTTTTCTTGACTAAACCAAGGCCAGCAACTTACCATGACTCCTTTCAGGAGTTTAGTCCCTTTGGCCAAGTTTCTCGTGGAAGACATTTTTGCCTGTGACCCCAATGGATCCGCCAGCGCCTCCTCCAAGGCCTTAAGTTCCATTATCTTAGTTTTGTCCGTCTGATGCCTCTCGTAACAGGTGGCCATAAGAGCCAGGACAGCTTTCTTGTCCAGTGTGTCTTTGACTTCCTGGAGATTGCAATACAGAACTCATACGCCAGGACAGACAATGCGGTTAGCAAAAAGATATTCCAATGAGCTCTTTGCTTTATTCTTTAAATATAGATATCATATATGAACTATTTCTATTAAACTAAGAAACCAGTTCGATTATCGTGATCTACCTAAAGATCGTATACGACTAAAGATATTGGCTGTGTAACTTTGGAAGGAAACTTGAATCAATTTCTGTGCTGCATGTTTGCGTATGCGTAATTGTGTATGCGTGTTTGTGTATGCGCGTTTGTGTATGCGCGTTTGTGTATGCGCGTTAGTGTATGCGTGTTAGTGTATGCGTGTTTGTGTATGCGTGTTTGTGTATGCGTGTTTGTGTATGCGTGTCTGTGTATGCGTGTTCATCCAGTTGGGAGCCAGGTACAGCCCATCAGGCCCGCGCTCTGCTCTGCTCTCCCTCCCCCCCCCCCACATTTATCTATATTATTTCAAATTCAAACTCTGACCCCCATCTTCCCTTGGCCCGGACATTCTTTCAAACTTAAGGACTCACTGGGGCCCAAGTTTAAAAAAAAAGGTTGCCCAACCCTGGGGTGGGGAGGAGGTAGATGGACATTGTTAATTCTATTGTATTTAGTCTCCCCCCCCCCGTGCCTTTACTTGGTTCATTGCACCTTCATTATGGTGGCTATAGTGACTACGGTGACTATGGTGACTATGGTGACTATGGTGACTATGGTGGCTATGGTGACTATGGTGACTATGGTGACTATGGTGGCTATGGTGGCTATGGTGGCTATGGTGACTATGGTGGCTATGGTGACTATGGTGGCTATGGTGACTATGGTGGCTATGGTGGTTATGGTGACTATGGTGGCTATGGTGACTATGGTGGCTATGGTGACTATGGGGGCTATGATCACCATGGTGATTATGGTGACTATGGTGGCTATGATGACTATGGTGGCTATGGTGACTATGGTGGCTATGGTGACTATGGTGGCTATGATGACTATGGTGATTATGGTGACTATGGTGACTATGGTGGCTATGGTGACTATGGTGATTATGGTGACTATGGTGGCTATGGTGACTCTGGTGGCTATGGTGACTATGGTGGCTATGATGGCTATGGTGACTCTGGTTGCTATGGTGACTATGGTGGCTATGGTGGCTATGGTGACTATGGTGACTATGATCACCATGGTGACCACGGTGACTATGGTGAGAAGGTTAGAAGGACCCTTACTCTAAAAGTGGGGCCCACCTTATCAGAGGTCGGCGCACAGCCAAGTCTATCTTGACACTTACCAAAGCAACTTCGGTGGCCCCGGGCCCATTTTCTTCGATCAGACTCATGACCAGGTTCGAGATACTCTTGCGTAGCTCCAGTGTCTGTGTTGAAATAGACAGACATTCATAGACAGACATTATAAATAAGCTGATCATTATCAGTAAGCTACAGATTAAAGGGGATGGGTGGCATTCGGGGAAGGGGGTGGGGTGGAATCGATTTGACCATGGAAGAATTGTCCTTTGGACAACATGTACAGATTTAGAGGTCATAAAACTTGCCTCCTATAATATTAAGTCGCTGAGGCGAACTAAGCTTGGATAAGGCCCAGGGTGATGAAGAAAATATGGGGGCCCATTAAGAGATAGAGATATTAAAAAAGGCTACACGGTTTTATGCGAGGGCTCATTTCAAGTGTAGTCCGCCGTTGATACCGCCTGCGATGGAACGCCCACTGGCAGAAACACAAACCTATACAAGCCTTCACAGACATGTACACACCAAAACAACTTATGCTATTTTCATAGAAATGTACAACGTAGACTTTAAAAAACCCACATTTTCTCCGCACTGTGTAATTATTGCCATAATCAAAGAAGAAAAGTAAGTTAGTAACCATGCAACATAACATAATCAGAACACTTAAAGGATCTATCAAATCATCTGTAAGTGAATTTTTTTTTTATCACGAATGATAAAATTCTTATCGTAACCTTTTCTGTGGAACAATCTCCAAACTCCCCGGATCTTAGAATGAAGTTAATGTAGTCGATAATTTTGTTGTCATAGATGACCACACGGTTTTCTTGGTTGCCCTGGTAACAAAACAGATATAGTTTTTTTATTTTTAAATATAGGCTCTTGCAATAGTATCACATTATAATTATTAATACGTTAGCAAACATTTGTTAAATAATATGATAATAATTCTAGCCATGACACGAAACATTTCCTTGGTCCTTACCGGTGATCGAACAAGGTACCTTAAAGTCGACAGTCAATCGCTTTATCGCGCGACCATCCGTCCCCTAAATAAAAATCACCTACCTAAATGGACAGTTTTTAGGTTTTATTGTGCCCTTCTATATAATTCCCACCACAGACGGGTAGTAGATGATGACAGACGGGGGTGTAATGGCCATGGAGGTACCACGGGAGATATGGCGGGAACTTGAGCCAAGACCTGAAAAATTTCCTTGGCCCTCACCGGAGAGCGAACCAGGTACCTTTACGTCGACTGTCGAGCGCGTTACCATCCATCCCCCGTCATCCCAGTAACTACCTCCACTCTCTCTCTGTGATCCATCATCCCAATAATCCATCCCATTCATAGACCCATTACCCCGTGACCCCGATAACCCTTGACCCAAGCCACTTACTGCCGTGAACTCATTCATAGTCTCAAACAGCTGTATGACCAGGTCGATGTTTTTGCTGTTGATGTTGGAGTAGACGACGTTGAGGAAGCGTGTCACTTCGGCGATGATGTCGAACGACTTGACGTTGTCCGGCTGTTCTCTGAGGTAATCCTGTCCGATGAAAAACACAGACAGGTCAATGTGTCATTATCATAGAGAGACAATTAGATCACGTAGCAATGGACACAAATAGTGATATATATATATATATATATATATATATATATATATATATCAACTGTTGTCCCAAGACATTTAGATCACTTAACAATATACATAAATACATGGTGATCTATCTTTCCAATGTTCCTATATATTAAGACCACTTAGAAGTGAGCATTAATACATAGTCATCTATCTTTCCACTATTTTTTTTTTTTAAATTGTACGATTTAACCGCTTCAATGTGAACCCGACCCACACACCACCTGTGACAGCCATTTTTGTTCGCCCATTGTTTCCACTGACCTGCAAATGTTTGTTCTGTCCGTCGCACATCCGGGCCATGACCTTGAGAACCAGTTCAATGTAACCGTCGTTACGGTACTCAAAGGCAGACGTGTCGGCTTCAATGGTGTCAGACTCTTGGTCCTTGAGATTAAAAAAAAAGATCAAACAGAAAGAAAATTCATTACAATTATCAGTGTAATCAATCGATCAGTTGATCAATTATTGACTGAGAGACCAGTCAATCAATTCGTATACCGATTCATTCATTCGATCATTCAACAATTAAGTTAATTATTCATTTATTCCTCCATTTATTCATACACATCGGCCATTCAATATATCTATCAATCAATCTGTATTTTATCTAAACCAGGGGTGGGCTAACATTTTGAGGCGTGGGCCACGTTGGGTTCTTATATTTGACAAACCGGCTGGACCAAGAGCAGAGATGGTTGGAGTGTTGTCATGAACCATTCATTCAATTAATCTATATTATTCATTTATCTGCAGTTAGCTATGTTCGGTTACCTCCATTTTAACGGTCAAATCCATCTCACCAGCGTCTTGCATAAGCGCTTCATTTTCAGTGGCCTTAGGATTGACGAAGGTCACCTCCTTATCCTTTTTCAAGATTCCGCCCCTGTTCAAAGCGATCTCTTTGTTCTCTCTGGACTTCTTGTTTCTGGTCTTGACGTTTTTGTCTTTCATGACCAGCGCCATTTTGTCAGACTTTGTGCCCAACTCTTTCTGCTTTCTGGGTTTTTTCTTGGATGGCTGCTTCACACAGGACTTGGTTGTTCTCCTGGTCTGTTGGTGAAGAAGAAAACCAAAGACGAGATAATATTTTAGGTAAATTGTCTTAATTTGAAAGATAGTAATGATTCCGAAATGGCGCTATGAATAAATAGATGTTGTTCTATTTGTGACAAAAGTAATCCGTCTGAAAAAGTAAACAGTCTGACACAAAGTAAACAGCATGACAAAGTAAACAGTCTAACAAAGTAAACATTATGACAAAGTAAACAGTCTGACAAAGTAAACAGTCTGACAAAGTAAACATTATGACAAAGTAAACAGTCCGACAAAGTAATCAACTACTCACCCAGCCACTCAGCCTCTGCTGCCTCATGGCGTCCTCGTAGGCTTGTATTTGCTGGAGAGAGAAATAATTATGACAAATGAAATGAACAATAATACCGTACACAAGGCATAGAAAAATCACTACATAAATTAAAACTTTGGTAATGAAATGTAAAGGAAGTGTTGCCCCGAAAAAAAATAAAATGATCTCATTTTAAATTTTACCGCAAAAGTTATAAATCAACTTTGCTGAATTAGTAATCTATCTTTATAAACCCATTTTCAATATTAATAGACGTAAAAACTAAAGCGAATAAAACAACGGCTGATAATTGAGACTAAATGAAACAGAGCGTTAGAAGAGAGTTCACTACCCTTAGAGCCATCAAAGTGACCATGAACATGTTTTTCACTTTCTTGCTGTCCGAGGATTCTTTCAACTTCGCCTCGTGCTGGGTTTGTAGAGATCTCCTGTTCCAAAAGAAATGTATAAAGTCAAACCAGAATTAAATTAGTACCTCTCTTAAGTTGGCGTGGCATTGGTGGTGTGATAGCCACACCGATGGCGTAGTGAGGGGGGGGGGCAAGGGGGCATCATGTCCAGGGCGCTACTCACAAATGGGCGCGAAATGGTATATTTTACATATAATATTATATGGTTTTCGAATGGCCGGGGGGTGGGGGGGCGCTTAAAAGGTATTGCGCCCCGGGCGCGAGTTAAGCTCGCTACGCCACACAACCTCTTCGTATGCCAATAGCTACATAAACAGATTTATTCCACACAACATCTCAACCGACGGCCCATAAGCGCTAAGGAAAGTTTTATTTAAAACATTGTTAGAAATTTCCGACTGTGTCATGAGGTAGTTTAAGGTTGTGCGGACGAATTCATTTTTTGTGTCTACGTCCCATTGATACCCCGAGTAAAGAGTGACCGTCAAATGAATGGAGTACAAACTTTTCTTTGATAGAGTTGGTCGACAGCGCCATCCTGTCTCTGACCGCCATGAAGAAGACTTCCTCCCTGGTGGAGAAAAAGTAGGTCAACATGGATTGCTGAAATAAAAAGGAAAGTCAATGATTGTGACATTTTTGTAGAGACCAATCAATGATTGTGACATTTTGTAGAGACCAATCAATGATTGTGACATTTTGTAGAGACCAATCAATGATTGTGACATTTGTAGAGACCAATCAATGATTGGGACATTTGTAGAGACCAATCAATGATTGTGACATTTGTAGAGACCAATCAATGATTGGGACATTTGTAGAGACCAATCAATGATTGGGACATTTGTAGAGACCAATCAATGATTGTGACATTTGTAGAGATCAATCAATGATTGTGACATATGTAGAGACCAATCAATGATTGTGACATTTGTAGAGATCAATCAATGATTGTGACATTTGTAGAGACCAATCAATGATTGTGACATTTGTAGAGACCAATCAATGATTGGGACATTTGTAGAGAGCAATCAATGGTTGTGACATTTGTAGAGACCAATCAATGATTGTGACATTTGTAGAGAACAATCAATGATTGTGACATTTGTAGAGACCAATCAGTTGGACAGTCTTTGTTTTGTCAATTTCACTTCACTTCATGCTACAACATAAAGTTTTACTTAACACTTCAATAGAAATATTTAAATTTTATTCATAGAATTGAAACAAACAAAAAGATTTAACAGTGTGAAAAAAGATTTAACTAGAAAGATATATGGCATTAAACTGAAAGATTTACTTGTCCAGATTTAAAGGCATTCAAACAGACAGAAGGACACACACTTGGCCAGATATGGCATTCAAACAGACAGAAGGACACACACACTTGGCCAGATATGGCATTCAAACAGACAGAAGGACACACACTTGGCAAGATATGGCATTCAAACAGACAGAATGACACACACTTGGCCAAATATGTCATTCAAACAGACAGAAGGACACACACACTTGGGAAGATATGGCATTCAAACAGACAGAAGGACACACACACTTGGCCAGATATGGCATTCAAACAGACAGAATGACACACACTTGGGAAGATATGGCATTCAAACAGACAGAAGGACACACACACTTGGGAAGATATGACATTCAAACAGACAGAAGGACACACACACTTGGCCAGATATGACATTCAAACAGACAGAAGGACACACACTTGGCCAGATATGGCATTCAAACAGACAGAAGGACACACACACTTGGCCAGATATGGCATTCAAACAGACAGAAGGACACACACACTTGGCCAGATATGACATTCAAACAGACAGAAGGACACACACTTGGCCAGATATGACATTCAAACAGACAGAAGGACACACACTTGGGAAGATATGGCATTCAAACAGACAGAAGGACACACACTTGGGAAGATATGGCCTTCAGACAGACAGAAGGACACACACTTTGGAAGATATGGCATTCAAACAGACAGAAGGACACACACACTTGTCAAGATATGACATTCAAACAGACAGAAGATGTTCGGTAAGTTATCTCGACGACTTACCTGCACTGAGTCATTGGCGTTGAACAGCATGATGCACAGGAAGGCCAGAACTTCTTTAGCGATGAAGTCATTACGCGATGCCAGGTGAGGAAGGGACTTTTTCATGGCCCCCTTCTGATCATAAAGATTCTGCACCGCAGCCACAACCTTCAGTCCCCTGGTTGTGAAAATTATAATCACATGAATTATTTAATAGTAATAGTTTTATGTGCACCTGTTCTCCCCTCCCCCCCTCTCTCTCTTTCTGTCTCTCTCTCTCTGTGTCTCTCTTTTTTTGTCTCTCTGTCTAGTCTCTTTCTTTTTGTTTCTCTCTTTCTTTCTCTCTCTCTGTATGTTTCTCTCTCTCTCTTTCTGATTGTCTCTCCTTCTCTCTTTATATTTAGTAAATAAAACATAATGGCCATAAAACACACACATTTATATTTAGCTTTGCAGCCCTGCAATTTGAAGAAAAAAAACAACTTACTTGCTGATCTTGTGCTCTGTGGTCCTGGTGGCCCAATCTTCCGGTAGTCTGCGTTCCTCGTTATGGATGATCGCCCTCAGAACCTGGAAGCACTTGATATTCAGCTCGTCCATCTCCTGGCGTGCTGCCTCCGTCAGTCTTTTGCACTCCAGGGCGATGCTGGGGGGACACGAAAAGATGGCATTGAACGACTTAAGGATGATTTTTTTTTGTATAGATATGGACACTGATTTGCAGAAATACGGTAGACATTTACAGAAACGTAGCGTTTTACCGTAGCACATAGACATATGGTATACACACACGTGATTCACACACACTTGGTATTCACACACACGACACGAGTGATTCACGTACATTTGGTATACACACTATGTGACAAACAGTACACGCACACTAGTGTCACAGACTCTTACAAACAGGATGACGTAAATGAAAAACCCTACACATTTCCAAGTATAACTATTACGCAAAAACAATGCCTATAAAAAATTCATTACAATTATCAGTGTAATCAATCGTTCAGTTGATCAATTATTGACTGAGAGACCAGTCAATCAATTCGTATACCGATTCATTCATTCGATCATTCAACAATTAAGTTAATTATTCATTTATTCATCCATTTATTCATACAAATCGGCCACTCAATCTATCTATCAATCAATCTGTATTTTATCTAAACCAGGGGTGGGCTAACATTTTGAGTCGCGGGTCACGTTGGGTTCTTATATTTGACAAACCGGCTGGACTAAGAGCAGATGGTTGGAGTGTTGTCATGAACCATTCATTCAATTAATCTATATTATTCTTATGATTGGAAACAAAGAAATCGATAAATAATTTCTCACGACAGCTGCTCGATGAGTTTGGCCGCCGGCAGGAAACGTTTCTCCGGTTTTTTCTCGTGGGTGTCCACGAAACATCGGACGAGGCTCTGGAACTCCTCACCCAGGGGCAGCTCTTCGTCCCCGTCTATCACAGTGTACGCTGGTGGCAGGGAAAATAAATGAAAATGGTGAGAAACAGGCCGATACATTATTATAGTGAGAACATAGCAGTGAACCGTATTACACAACAAGGTAACAACAAACCTAAGTTGTAGTTCTTTCATGTCAACAAAACACATTAACCTTTCCTTGCAATATATTGTTTAGACAGGTGTGTTTAAAAAAAAAAAGAGAAGACACTATTGAAGTCCTATTCAAGTAGCGGCATTGTGGGTGGGTCCGTGCTAGTGGCTAGATGAGCTCGTGCGTTAATGAGACATACTGACCAGTGTTACCTCCAGCCCCGTAGCGTGCGGGGGGGGGCGGCAGGGGGCCGGTCTCTGCTTATTTGCACTTTTTAGTAAAATATATTACCTGCCCCCTGCTATTGCCTCGCCCCTGGTGTAGAATTTTCACGCTACGGGGCTGGTTACCTCCTATCTGTGTAATGCAGAGCACACAAATATCTCATTTGTAAGCCTTTATTCCGCATAACAAATTTTCAAATTACCTTTAGCCACACACACACACACACACACACACACACCGCTCAGTGGCGTGGTGAGTGAGCCCGGGGCACAATACGTTTTTAGCGCCCCCCCCTCCATTCGAAAACCATATATTATTATATATAAGAAATATCATTTGGCGCCCCTTTGTGAGTAGCGCCGGGGGGGGGGCATGATGCTTCCCCCCTTGCCTTACCCCTCCCCTCACTACGCCACTGACACAGCGCTTTAGGAAAATCAGAAAAGTATTTTTTTGACCCCTGACAACATGAATTTGTTTGAATTCTTCATTTAGATGACTAAAAGTTTGCCCCGTTTAACGAGCAAGGGGATGTGACTCTGTAGAACAATCATTCTGTGTTTAAAAAAGGATTAACTTTCCCTGTTGTTATTTTTTTTACTGTAGTACCCGATGCCCCCCTCCCCCCCACCAATCCTCCCCTCCATCCCACTTTCAGTTAAATTATCCCACTGTACGATTAAACATAAATCGGGTTACCTCTCTTGTTGTTGATCTTGAGTTGGGCCAAGACGGTGTTGTGTCCGGCAAAAACTGCGGCACAGTTTCTGGCGTAGAGGCGGAACTTGGCGTTGAGCTCCACCTCTGCGGAATAGTACTCAATGTTGCCCTGGGGGCAGGGGCGGATAGACATTAATAAACATTAATGAACGTTTTAATTATTAATGGCTTACAGTCTTCTAAAACTGGGGGGGGGGGGTGCGCATGTCTGCAATGGACTCACCCTTCTGATGGCGCTGGAAGTATCCTCGACAGTAATACCCGAGGCAAACCTCTCCATCACACTTTCTAGGTTCTGGGAAACAATATATACGGTATAGTAGTGGTTAAAATGTACGTGTGTGCAGTCAAAATGAGGGACTCTTCGGGGGAATCAAAGGAGTTATGTATCAGAAAGTAAATCATGTAACATTTTGTTGCTCACATGTCTAACAGGTTATGATTGAGAAGAAAGGGAGATAAGTGTTAGTACATATGAGAGATGGAAAAACAAAAACCAAAGGGTTTTACAAGAATTCTAGTTCTAAGAGTTTGTACAAGAAAGAGAGAGCGAGAGAGGTAGAGAGAGAGAGAGAGAGAGAGAGAGAGAGAGAGAGAAAGAAGGAGAGAGAGAGAGAGAGAGAGAGAGAGACAGACAGATAGAGAAAAAGAGAATGTGTGTGTTTGAGAGAGAAAGACAGAGAGAGAGAGAGAGAGAGAGAGAGAGAGAATGTGTCATGTGTGTGTGCGTGAGTGTGTCACAGAGAGAAATACAGAGATATATTGAGAGAGAGAGAGAGATGGAGAGAAAGAGGGAGACAGAGAGAAAGAGGGAAAGAGAAAGAAAATGAGTGTGAGAAAGGGAAAGACAGAGAAATAGAGAGAAAGAGAATGCGTGTGTGTGTGAGAGAGACAAAGACAGAGTGAGATAGAGAGAGAAAAAGAGAATGTATTTTTGTGTGTGTGCGTATGTGTTTGAGAAAGAGATTGATAGAGAAATGACATAAATAGAAAAATTACAGTTATTACAAACAGCAAATAAACAAAAACAACAAAATAAACAAACAATAATATAAAAGCAACTAAACAACAAACAAGCCAGCAACAGCAACAACTACAGCATTAAGCTCCCACATATTCCAATAAGCTCCTAATATTCCCATAAGCTCCCACATATTCCCATAAGCTCCCACATATTCCCATAAACTCACAAATATTTCCATAAGCTCCTAATATTCCCATAAGCTCCCATATATTCCCATAACCTCCCAGAATTTCCCATAAGCTCCTAATATTCCCTTAAGCTCCCACATATTCCCATAACCTCCCACACATTCCCATAAAATCACAAATATTTCCATAAGCTCCTAATATTCCCATAAGCTCCTACAAATTCCCATAAGCTCCCAGAAATTCCCATAAGCTCCTAATATTCCCATAAGCTCCCACATATTCCCATAAGCTCCCACATATTCCCATAAGCTCCCAAATATTCCCAAAAGCTCCCACATATTCCCATAGGCTACTATTATTCTCATAAGCTCCCACATATCCCTGTAAGCTCCCACATATTCCCATAAGCTCCTAATATTCTCTTAAGCTCCCACATATTCCCATAAGCTCCTACATATTTCCATAAGCTCCTAATATTCCCATAAGCTCCCACATATTACCAAAGGCTCCCACTTATTCCCTTAAGCTTCAACATATTTCCATAAGCTCCTAATATTCCCATAAGCTCCCACATTGTGCCATAAGCTCCTACATATTCCCATAGCTCCTAATAATCCAATAAGCTCCCACAAATTCCCATAAGCTCCTAATATTCCCATAAGCTCCCACATATTCCCACAAGCTCGCACATATTCCCATAAGCTCCTAATATTCCCATAAGCTCCCACATATTCCCATAAGCTCCCACATATTCCCATAAGCTCCCACATATTCCCATAAGCTCCCACATATTCCCATAAGCTCCCACATATTCCCATAAGCTCCCACATATTCCCATAAGATCCTAATATACCCATAAGCTCCCATATATTCCCATAAGCTTACACATATTCCCATAAGCTCTCACATATTTCCATAAGCTCCTAATATTCCCACAAGCTCCAACATATTCCCATAAGTTCCCACATATTCCCATAAGCTCCCTTATATTCCCATAAGCTTCTTATATTCCCATAAGCTCCCACATATTCCCATTAGCTCCCACATATTCCCATAAGCTCCCACATATTCCAATAAGCTCCTGATATTCTCTTAAGCTCTCACATATTCCCATAAGCTCTTAATATTCCCATAATCAATTCAGCACGTTGTCTTACCGAGTTGGGCATGTTGGAGATGGGAACTATTACAGCCAAGCAGTTGACCAAGTTCTTCATGTGCTGCGGTTTGAACAGCAATGGCCCAGCAATCTCACCAAACATCTGCAAACGGTTCATTGAAAAATATATCATAAAACTAAACTGCATAGATAGAAGAGGAGTAAATAGAAAGCATGGAGTAGAGCATTGGTGGTCCTCAAATTGCGAGTGGCGAGCTAATGACGGGTAGCTGATTAATTCTAGGTATGTCACAGCAATTTCTTTATTGTAACTTTTTTTTATCAAAGATACTTGTGCATAATTAGGCCTACACCTATTAGGAGTATGTTATGAAATTACAAAAGCGTGCTAATCACACGTAGGTCGGGAAAACAAAAAAAAAACGTTTTTTATGGTGGGCCGCGATGTATTAAAGGTTTGAGAGACTCTGGGGTATAAAGATCATATCGACTGGTACAAACCAATAACAAAAAATCAAGGTCGTGTTTGAACTCTTACCACACAGGCTTTAGCCAAATGGTCAGTCTCGTCCGCCTCGTTAGAATGCAGGTGCTGGTCTGGAAGGTAGAAATCTCTGTAGAAGGTCTCCAGAAACGGAAGTACACCCTCCAGAATGTACAAGACAGTTCCGTAGGTGGAGCTCTCAAAGTCAGGGGCGCTGGCGGACCCACTGAGAAAATAAAATTAGCAGTTGGCATAAGACTAATAGAAGTGTAAATACAATAATAATAATAAACACACTTCTTAAAAATATTTACTGACAATTAGTATTTGAAATAAAAGTTCAAATTATAATGTATGCTGCTTAGGGGCGTGAGAAGTGAATAGAAAAACAACGGAACGCTAGGAATTGCAGTGGCAAACATTTCAAAACTAAGCTAGACTAAAGGGGATGGGGGGAGGTGGTGGGTGGCGAATGGCGGGTGGGGGGGTGTTTACAACAATGGAGGACCACATTTGCCACTCGAAGGGGGAACCCCCTTGCGATAAAATGTCTTTGTAAAAGTAACAAATCTAAAGTTTGCCCAAGATGAAATTAGAAATCGCCCCACGTACGACTCTCGCCATAGGCACTGAGAAATGCTAAGGACGCTCCTGGATGGGGGGTTAATTCTGGGACAGCTCTCGGATGTTAAAGTTTTAAAAAGATTTAAATATTTGAACATAAGACCGCTATACTTAAGTTTCACATCTGATATCTATTGGCCAATTAATTAAAGCAATGTTATTACCGACGCTGAAAAGATTTAACAGAATCTTATACAGAAATAGAGCTACTGTATGGGTCCCCCTTTGTTCCTTATTGAGTTCATGGGATTAAACTAGGTAGCACTGAATGCTGGATATAAATACTTCAGCCATATTTAATGGACCAAACCAATTTAAAAAAATAAAGTAAAATAAACAACAAACCAGGGGTGTCTTGACAATTATCACCAAATTTGTGACATAAATATATTTTTAAAAAACCCAACTAAATTACATTCTTGGCGAAGTGAAACTGAATGGAGCACCCCTTCTCCCCCACCCCTACTCGTTGGTACGCCACCACACCAAACATGCTGTACATGGGGGGCGGGGGGATATGGGAGCTTTACCTTTTCTCTGGCGCCGTTTTGAGATGAATCCCCAATTTTTCAGGGTCGTCCCTGATGCTGTCTGTGAGTCTGTTGATCTCGATGGACAGCGAGGAGAGATATTCCCAGAGTTCTCTGTGGGAAGACGTCACGTGGAAATAGAAGAATATGATTGGACAAAATATTTGAATAATGAAACACGTGAGGCACGCCTCCTTATTCTAGGTCAACGGTTTATTCATTTATTTATATCATAGACTTCAGTTCATGACTTCATTCAGATTCTGACAGCTTTTTTTTTGATTCCTCAAATACACAAGAAAAAAAAATATATCTCTATCTTTACAAAAATCTATGAAAGATTTTTATTTTAAGAAAAAGGTAATATTAGCCTAACACATAAAGGTGCTTTTTTAGATTTTATTATAAGATATGAGGTTTGAGCCTATTTTTCTCTAAAAATTGTGGTCCCTTTTAGTATTACATAATAGATTGAATTAAAAAGATAAAAACAATTTCGAAGATATTGACAAGCGACTCATTTTTTTCCCAATACAGTGCAGCCAAAAATAGATAATAGGTCTGGCTCTAACATAGAGATCAATATGTTCAACGGTACCGAGGAGCTAAACTGAACTTTCTTAACATAGAGGTCAATATGTTTAGCTGTACCGATGTACTCAACTGAACTTTCTTAACCGAGAGATCAATATGTTCAACTGTAACGAGGTACTAAACTGAACTTTCTTAACATAGAGATAAATATGTTCAGCGGTACCGAGGTGCTAAACTGAACTTTCTTAACATATGTTTAGCTGTACCGATGTACTAAACTGAACTTTCTTAACCGAGAGATCAATGTGTTCAACTGTAACGAGGTACTAAACTGAACTTTCTTAACATAGAGAAAAATATGTTTAGCTGTACCGAGGTGTTAAACTGAACTTTCTTAACATTAATCGAACTGGAATGGTAAATATATACTTTTTTTTGAGTTTAACTTTTCAATATAACCGTTAAAAGATAGTTTTTTCGAAAATATTTCATTTAACTTTGATTTTAATGTTTATATCGACATTTTATATTTATGCTGAATAATTCTTCTATTAAGTACATTTTATGAAAATATTTCGGAGTGAAGATGATGTACAATTAACTATGACTTATGTAAAAATCTAGATCGAGTTTTGTTTTCTTAACAATAAAAGTGATAATTGTATAAACATATTTTAACAAAATGCGTACATTAGACTTGACTGGGTCTATACTGGAATCATGTCTTAATATCATTATGGGTCTATATTGCACTCATTTCTTAATCTCATTATGGGTCTATAATGCACTAATTTCTTAATCTCATTGCGGGTCTATATCGCACCTATTTCTTAATCTCATTGTGGGTCTATATTGCACCTATTTCTTAATCTCATTGTGGGTCTATATTGCACCTATTTCTTAATCTCATTATGGGTCTATATTGCACCTATTTCTTAATCTCATTATGGGTCTATAATGCACTAATTTCTTAATCTCATTTTGGGTCTATATTGCACCTATTTATTAATCTCATTGTGGGTCTATAATGCACCTATTTCTTAATCTCATAATGGGTCTATAATGCACCTATTTCTTAATCTCATTATGGGTCTATATTGCACCCATTTCTTAATCTCATTATTTCAGATGTAAGTAAATAAAACCCACATCTGGTGTAGACATACCATTGAGATGTTTCTGTTTACTTTCAAAATGCACAAATATATCATAAGATTTAAAAAAAAAATATAAAAACCATATTTTTTTAAGCATGAACTAAAATAAATGTAATAAGTTTAAATTGTTGACATGACAGGATTAAGAGGTTGACATTTTGGATTCAAAATTACATTTTTATTATTATAAATTGTTACAACTATTTTTTTTTAATTCAGATTACATACTATACATGTTGTTGTTGTTTTTTAAATAACGGAATCCTTGACTTATTTACAAAAGTTTTATTAATAGTGGACAATTTACAGTTGGACAGTATAGTTTAGAACTGAGGGATAGAAATGAACAAATGAAATCCATTTTTAACATGTCCTAGACCTAGACGTACAAATACAAAACATCAGTTCTATTTATAGTTTTATTTAAACTAATTTAAAGTTATATATGTACCTAGACGTACTTACACAAAACATCAGTTCTATTTATAGTTTTATTTAAACTAATTTAAAAGCAATTTAAGAGTTACTTCTACTGAGGTAGATTTTAATTAATGAGTAAACATTAAGATCTGATTCTTTGAAAAAAAAAAGAATAAATAGATAATGTTGCAACTATAAGGGTTAAAAAAAAATATTGAAACTTAAAACAAATTACAATTTGAAAAATTGGCGATATTTTTCTAATAACTAATCAGCAATACATCCATAAGTGAACAGCTCTATAAATAGAATAGTCAACTAGTTGATCATACCATGCAGTGCTGACGTATATATATATATATATATATCATAGCAAATAGTCTATGGACAAATTAAAGGTGATCATTTGAAAGCACACATTGTGGAAATTAAAAAAAAAATGAAAAAAAAAATAGATTAATTTATGGCATCATCATAAAATAGAATTACTTTGACCAAGTCTCGTACAATAAAAGAAGAACTGGCAACAAGGAACTGACAAATAATTTGCTTCTTTGTGTAAACACTCGTTTGTAAAGATACTCGATTATATAGATACTCGATTATATAGATACTCGATTATATAGACTTTAACCCTAAAGTTTATGTTTTTTTTTTTTGGAAATACTAGAAATAAAAAAAACATTTAGATGTATTTGCACTAAATGAACAAAATCACTTGATCAAGGAGCAAAACAAATGTGAACAATATAGTAACAGACAGACACATTGTTGACGTGTTTCTATGGAAACAAACTGAAACTTACATTGCTAAGTTGTCTTTTGTAATACAAGCTAATAACACGCCAATCATAATCATTGGGAAAAAAAAAACTAACAAACTAAAATTCATTTTTTTTTAAAATTTGAAATAAAAATAAATCATCCTGAAAAACAAAGTGGCAGAAAATTTTGAAAACATCAATATTAGCAAAATAAAATTTTATTTTTCTTCACACAGGGAACAAATTAAAAAAAAAACACAACAACAACAGACCAATTTGTCAATGTAGAGCCGAACTTTGACCTTTACATAAAGACATTGTGCACATATCTATATATTGCAACATGTATTGTTCATGCGTACTGGCGTAACTGTGGCGATCCTAGCAATGGCGGTCGAATTGAAGCAAAATTATTTTGCTTTTTTTTAAAAATACACACATTTTTTTTTTTTAACGTTTAGTCAAATTGTTTTCTGAACATGGGTGTCGGCTTTATACTCGGAAAAACATGTAAACAAACCAGCAAAAACAAACACTTGATGAAATATTTGTTTGAAAATCTTATAGTTTTTTTTTTGTTCGTGTGGACATGTAAAATTTCATGCACAAAGCCAAACAATTTGCAATACAAACATTCTCAGCCAGTCTATCACAATCTTTGTGTGCTCAAAGATTGTTCTACTTGAGCATATATATATATATATATAATATGGCTATTCATAAAAAAAAATTATAAAAATAATCGTCTATCTAGGAAGGCCAACATATTGATTACATAACATTTGTATTTGTTGGGTTATCTACAACGAACAAGCGGCTTACATACACTGATCTTTCACTTCCGGGTGAGTCATGGCTAAAAATAGATACATGTTTTGGTATAACTCTATGTGTAAGCTGGCATCAATTTGTAAAAAAAAAAAAGGAAATTAATCCTCATGTTGTATTGATCTGTAATTTCATAGACAACAGTATATTCCCTAATTTAAAATTATGATCAAGATCTCATCGGGAATACTTTTGATTTTCGTGGAAGACTGGATATTTTTGAATACAAATTAAGTGTTAAAACTACATTCGCCTTATAAGTCAAGAGAAAACATTTCATAAAAAGCTATATATATATATATATATATATATATATATATATATATATATATTTAGGTTGATTTTATTTATAAAACAATCAATTAAGCTGTATATTGAAAAGTAAAGTGATACTAGACATGCTATTTATGTGTTCAGTACAGTTTAAAATAGATTCTTTTTTTGGTATAGTTTCGGAGTAGGCCTAACTATAATTGGTCAATATGTTTAATAATTAATGGATTTAGCATAAAAATAACATGGCAGTCTCATGACACCAGGCATTGTACAATATTTCTACAACAATACAGATCTATCTAGTACAACCACGCATAGACAAAGATCAAATCTCGAATTTAAAAAAAAAATTACATCTGTGTAACGTTTCCAAGCATCTATCGCGCATTCTCTTTTCTTTTTTTTTTACAGCTGCGCTTTATATTTCTAGAATTTCGCATCGTGCGCTCTGATGTATTTTTACACCCTAAAGCGCAGAATAGTTATCCTACAGAAAGCGCATCGCTATGTAAAATACACGACTTAGAAAACATGAATAGTCGTATAAAGATACGCTAGTTGGTGACTTCATAAATGTGTAAGGATGAAACTATTGATTTAAAACAGTAGATGAGTGATTTAGTCTTTTAATACAACTTCAGTAGAAGACTTACTTTATCAATTTTTATTCTTATTAATTTAATTTTTTTGTTTTATTTGGGATAATTTACAAAAGGGGTTCCGTAAAAGGAAAACACTTTTCTTTTTTTTTACTAAGTTGGTCATAGTCTGTACAGTTAGAGGGAAAAATAAGAACTAATTTCAAAATCACTTTTTTTTCACACATGGTCATCTGAACTTGGAAAAAAAAAAGGTAACATAACAATGCCGAATAACATCGCTCCAGGATACGGCGTAAGGATATTGCAGGCGCCGCCATGATTGTTCCATTTCACAACACAGTCTCATGCAACCAGTGAATATGTTAAATTGACACGACACACACATGAGTATTATGTTTATATTTACACATGAAACATATGCCAGTGACAACACATCAATCGTCGCTACCCTAAACAAGATACAGTGTGGTTTAATTCAACGACTGATTTACTGTCTGACGAATACTGTTATTTATTATTATTATTATTTGTTTTTTTTTTTTGGTTTACCCATGGTACACGTCGTGCTGTGGTCTCTCGTACTGTGTCCTGGAAGTATCGGTGGAGGAGTTGAGTTCAATACCACAATTAAAAAAAATATATATCATTTCTTATATTTTACAACACAGAAGTGTATAAGAATAATTTAGCATGTATTAGTTGAACGATGACCATTTCCACAAGTTTATAAATAAAATAAAGTGTACAATTTGTTAATAACATGCGTCCATATCTTTTTTGTAAACAATTCAAGTTAGGTTTAGTTTTTTTAAGCTGCACATACATATTAAAAGCTTTTTATATAAAAAAAAAATTGCTCCCATTGTTTGTAAGCGTTGATTGCTGATACTAGCCTATATATATATTATTACATTATTTTGTAAGGTATAGTGGTCTATTTATTGTTATTTTGTATTATCTGACTGAAGTATTACAGGTGTTAATCGCAATGAGTCCCCGTTTTAAAGTGATGAAACAAATTCTATTTATAGTACAGCTCAACGACCCAGGGCCGGCCTTTAGGCCGATTTGACCGATTGCTCCAGATTGGGCCCCGCTCCTGGCAGGGGCCCCAGCAATTTTACATTTAGCATTTATAGTAAATATTGTTATTGTAAAAAAAAATTAGAAGAGGGGCCTCCCAAGCATCCGTTAAATTGGGCCCCGTAATTCGGCCCTGCAAGTACCATGCACATTCTAAAATGCATGTGCACAGTAAACAAGCCAGACACGCGCACACGTGAGGAATTGACAAAGCACACATACTACTCATACACATTGGTACGAGGAGACTTTACACACGAACAAGCACACACACACACACATGTACACCCACACCAACTCACTGTGTGAAGTCCCTGTAAGGATTAGATCCCATTAACCATTAATGGGTCGATTTTTATCGTGCCCTTCTTTCATCCCCCACATTAGCCAATAGTGCAGTGGCCATGGAGGCACCACGGGAGATATAGCGGGGACTTAAAGCACGATCTGAACTGACGCTGGTTTCACCGGAAAACGAACGGGGAAACCATCATCTCGACAATTGAGCGCTTTTCCGCACGACCTACCGTCCCACAACTACTCAGTCACACATGCCAATGTATGCATGCTGTTTGCTACTCAATGTATTATCGCTCATAGTTTTCATAGATGATTTGGGGTTCTAAATAGTGTACTGAAGCTGGACACACTTCTAAGACTGCTCAGTTGACAATTTTATACTTTATAGAACCGCCTTAGAGGTATGGGGCAGGCCAGAGTTGATCTCGCTACCCAAATCCATTCCATCTCCATGATCTAACAACCTGACCTAGTGACGACATATGCGTCACACATCTTTGTGGTCAGAGCCAACGAATATCAAAACGAAAGTACACATTTTCGACGATGCAACTCGAAAGAAAATAAAAAAGATCATTTCATATAATTTCAAAAAATACACGTGTAACATTGGTGTAGGGTGGGGACATTGAACATGTAAAATATCAACACGAACATATATACATATCAACCTATGCTGATATAAATGTGAGTATGGATGAACAGAAACACAGAAAAGAACAGAAAGAGAACATAAATCCAAAGCACAAATTAATAAAGAGCCATCGAAGAAAACATATTTCGAAGAGGAAAGATTTTTTTTTGAACAGATTTTCAAGAGAGAGTTAGGTAATACTGAAGGCTTTTAGAGAAACTGAGGGGGGGGGGACAGCAGAGCGGAAAATAGAGGAATATGACAATGAATAATAGCATGATAGATAGGGCGAAAAATATGAGAAAAAAGAAAAATAGCACTGTGTAGAATGACCACTGGTCAATCTTACCGCAGGTGTTCACATACTACTTCATGAATGAATTGGAAAAGTCCTCTGGCTTCTATGGACACACTAAGAAAATGTTTAAATTAAATGAACTAAATTTAGAAAAAAAGTAAATATTAATATATGCAAAATGGAAGAGGGCAAAGAATCCCATTGGTTGGTTACAATCATTTAAATTAAACGTTCATTTTTTGTCGGTATCTATGATTTTCTTTTTGTTCTATGGGAGCATTCATTAAATTATTTTATATTGATAAAACAAATTCTATTCATAGTACAGCAAAATAGGTCTAAGTTCACGAACAGTTATAAGAAAGTATTGTGCACATTCTAAAATGGATGTGTACAGTAATAAGCGCAAACAGTCGTTATTGAAAGGTTCATTTGTAATGAGCATTTGCTAACTTAGCGGCTGACAAAGTTTGGACTTCACAGACCAATAAATTATTAGTTTATTCTTTTTCTTTATCATTTTCTTCTTTTCTAAACCAGTTTAATGTGTGTGTGTGTGTGTGAGTGAGCGTGTGTGTGTGTGAGAGAGAAAGAGAGACAGAGAGAGAGAGAAAGAAAGAAAGACAGCTAGAGAGAGAGACAGAGAGAAAGAGAGAGACAGAGAAAGAGAGAGACAGAGAAAGAGAGAGAGAGAAGAAAGACATCTAGAGAGAGAGAGAGAGAGAGAGAGAGAGAGAGAAAGAGAAAGAAAGACAGCTAGAGAGATAGAGAGACAGAGGAAGAGAGACAGAGAAACAGGGAGTGAAAGAAAAAGAAAGAATCTAGAGAGAGAGAGAGAGAGAGAGAGAGAGAGAGAGAGAGAGAGAGAGAGAGAGAGAGAGAGAGAGAGAGATTATAACTGTGAATGTTAAGATAGAAAAAAATCACTATCCTTACATTCAACAAACCGTTGTCTCTTAAAGACGTTACATCTATTCAATATTTCCACCTTACATTCACAAATATAGTTCTTTTTTTTTTTTAATTATAAGTAAATAATGTCTTTCTCTTGCGCACCAGTGAAATATTCTCGCCTACCATCTTAGATTCATCGGTTTCTAAGATTTATTCTATTTTCTTGAAAAAATATATGTTTGGAGCCCAGGTACGGAATTTTATGGCTAAAACACGAGGCATTGTACGGTAATAATATATTCACTATTGAATAGAGCTTTTTAAGGCTGTCTGGTCTGTTAAACGATTACTGTAAAACAATATAGACGTTTCTCCAAACACGAAGAAAGTTTACAGAAAGTTGTGTGAAAGCGTAAGAGAAATATATGGCATGCCATAAATAGATAAATATACATATATGGCCTCTGAGACACCCCGGAAATTTAGCGGTGATTCTATCTAAGACCTGAAATATCCACTGGTCATCTCCGGAGATCGACTGTCAGGTTGAGAGTTGAGCGGTTTAACACACGACCAAACAACCGGTGGTTTACACATGTATTTTGTTGATTCTCACACTGTTATTTGAGTTGTTTTTTTTTACCTAGCATGGACTTTTTTGTTTAGTATAAATAATGGCAAATGGTTTTTATAACGTCAGTCTTAAGTAGGGAACTGTCGATGCCAGTTATAGGTTTGAAAAACCCAATCATTTAACAAACATCTTAATAACTAACGCCGTCAATCAAATCACCTGTGACCTAGAATAATGTAAAAACCGGAAGCAATAGTTCCTTGTGTATCCAGGGCTGACTTAATTTAATAAGCGTAGTAGACTCTGATAGACGCTACTGTGACTAGGGGCCCTCAAGCCTAAAAAGGGGGGGGGGCCACGAAAGTTTAAAAAATAGAATTTTCAATACGAACGTACCGTAAAAAATTATCAAGCGCTGCGCTCTTTAACCCCGACAGATGCGAAAATACCTGGGGGGGGGGGCTCACGACTTTCAGAAGAAGGCCCCCATGTATAGCACTCTCACGCATGTCCACCCCTTCCTTCTGTTAGCCAATGTAAATATACAGGTTAAAATTAAATAAAAAAAACAGTTCAGTGGTAAAGTCATGTTTTTAAAATTCAAAATTCAAAAAAAGTGACTCGGAAAAAAAGAGAGTAAACAAAAGAAACAAACGAAAATGGCTGAAAGTCATTGAATGACCACGATGCAGTGTGTGCGTTAATACGTTGAACATTTTGTGTCCTGAAGCAATGTCGCCAGGTGTTTTTAAGAAAATTCCACCAAATCGGTATTAAAAACAGCCCAAATAATCCGCACAATCCAGCCAGTTGTTAATGATTTTCATACAAATACCACCCAAAACATGGCGGTAGAACCGCCAAACCTGGCGACACTGTACTGAAGATTGAAAAAAAAAATACAACTAAAAAAGTTTGACACTGAAATTCAAGTCCGTGGTGGACAATTGAAACATTTTAACAAGTTGAGAAGTTGGAAATGGACTCACGAGGTGTTTCCATGTCTGGACGAAATTTTAAGGCGAAAATTTAGTATTAATGATAATAAACAATATCATAAAATGCAATATTTGAATTTTTTTTTTATAGACACAACGATTCAGAACTTTATATGAAACATAAAACAACCAAAATCCGATCTTCTATTCTCTTTACTCACCCTAACGTGGACGTAAGGAATACGAATAGTAATGACCTAAATATAGACCCCCACCCCCCCCTCACCCCTCATCCCACCAAACCCATATACATTGTACAGTCGATTCCGTTTAATTGGGACACATCGGGTCCGAGGCTTTTTGTCCAATTAAGCGGCTGTCCCAATTAAACATACTAATTTACTATTGGCTTCTTGGTTTGGTTTCTTTGAGATTTGTCCCAAATAAGCGGCTGTCCCAACTAAGCGGTGTCCCAATTAAGCGGAATCCACTGTATTTATTTAAGGCATAATCTACTACCATCGTGTTACTGGTCACTTATTGCCAAGATAGAACACACATAAGCTCCATTGACCATTGATGAGTTGAAACATGAACACACACACACACACACACACACACACATACAAAGAAAATAATCCATTTACAGGTCAAAGGTCTTCTTATATCAAGGTCCATACAAAATGCTGCAAAATATTAAAAAAAAAAAACGATAAGTTTCACCATTAGCTACACAACGTAAATGGTAATAAACATTTTGAAAGATCGAAATGTGTTAGCCTACGTTGAACTTATGCTAGAAGTAAGGTATTTACAATTTCAATACATCTATAATAAACATCTACACATAGTCCTACTTGTTATTCTGATAGAACAATTTGTTACAGTGGAAATTAATGAATGGTAAAACAAAATACCCAGGCATTCTCAAAATACGAAGAAAAAAAAGTAACAACGCATGTTTAGATAATTTTTTAACACATCGCAGTTAAACCAGTGCTATTAGTCCTCACCGGAGATCGAACCAGGGACATTACAGTGCCTAACCCCACGACCACAATTATTATTCAAAAGAAGCTGTGAAACTGTTTTAGTTTCAATCTGTCTTTGCAGATTATTCTATATTAGCTGTACCCTGCAAAACCTTTGCATAGAGTTATATCTCCTTAGGCTTGATTGGTTTCGGACAGATCCGATTTTTTTCATGATTGTATTTTAAACTGGAATACTGTTGTATGGATTCTTTACTTTCGATTTAACGCAGAATCCAAATGAAAATTATCTATATATAGATTGTTCGTTTGAATAAATTTTAATTAGGAGTCGGACAAATGCAATTTTTTTCTACTCAAGTGAATACAGTGAAAGAGTTGTCTAAAGTTAATATATCAATGTGATACCCGATTCTGATGCATAGAAAGTGGACTTCATGGATAATTTAAGAAATGTTTAGACACGAAGATTCAATTTCAAAAAATTAACTTAGGCCGCAATCCTTCGATTCCGTTTTCGATTCCAATGAACGACGACGAAGTCCCAATATTGTCTATTCCCGATTCCAGTGAAAGACCAAGTTCCGATAATGTCTATTCCCTATTCCAGTGAAAGACCAAGTTCCGATAATGTCTATTCCCGAGTCCAGTGAAAGACCAAGTTCCGATATTGTCTATTCCCGAGTCCAGTGAAAGACCAAGTTCCGATATTGTCTATTCCCGAGTCCAGTTAAAGACCAAGTTCCGATATTGTCTATTCCGGAGTCCAGTGAAAGACCAAGTTCCGATAATGTCTATTCCCGAGTCCAGTTAAAGACCAAGTTCCGATATTGTCTATTCCCAAGTCCAGTGAAAGACCAAGTTCCGATATTGTCTATTCCCGAGTCCAGTGAAAGACCAAGTTCCGATATTGTCTATTCCCGAGTCCAGTGAAAGACCAAGTTCCGATATTGTCTTTTCCCGAGTTCAGTGAAAGACCAAGTTCCGATAATGCCTATTCCCGAGTTCAGTGAAAGACCAAATAAGTTCCGATATTGTCTATTCCCGAGTCCAGTGAAAGACCAAGTTCCGATAATGTCTATTCCCGAGTCCAACCAGTCGACCGCCCACTACTAAACGTAACGATATCTGTTAATTTAATCAGGGTAACGCTGAAACCCCTATGATGTTAATCTTTACTTCCGTTTGGAGCCACGCCTTTATTTACTACATTGACTGAAACCTCTTTGATTTAATAGGTAAATTGAGAAAATGTTTCTTGTTTATTAATCACTAACAAAAGGGCCAGGCATAAGATGATTACAATAAAAGATATGCGAAAGTTTAACAGCATATGTAATAGTAGCATATGATAGTAACACTGTAATTAAAAAAATGTGATAGTAAATGTGATAGCCATGTGATAGGATTATTTATAATAATACTGATAGCATTATGTTATGGTAACATGTAATAATAAAGTAATATGTCACAATAATATGTGATAATATCTGAAATTAATATGTGATAGTAGTAGCTGATAGTCAAATTATTGTACTGCGTTAAAATAATACACAATAATAGTACATTTATTAATAATTATAAGCAATAATATAGTGTACTATTCAGGAACTTTAAAAGAATACAGCAGTTGACATTCCGTTGCTAACTTTGGTTAAGTAAGCCACACATTGTGATAGCTGATTAGATCTTAATGAAAGTTAAACTTTAGCCAAAAAAAGGACTAAATAAAAATACGCTAGGATGCGTATCATTCTGAGGTTTTGACAAAAAAAACCTGTTGGAGAAAAAACTTGGACAAATCTACTGAAGCGTGAAAAGTTAGTAATGAAAGTCTAACCCTTTTAAAAATGACCTACATTTTTTTTAATACTTGTTAGTGCCGTAGAACAAAAAAAATTTAAGATGTTTAAAAAAGAGTAAAGAAACACTCAGATAGGGGGGAAGGGGTGTTAGATTCGAACCCGCAACTTACGTGTCGTGAGGGATCTCGCTGGTCTGCATGTCCACCACGTTGCCAGTGCTCTTCATGTACACGTGATGGAGGCACCGCAGGAAGGGCTTCTTGAGCACATTGTCGATGGCCGGGTTGTTCAGGATGGTCAGCAGATCCTCCATAGGCAGGATGGTCTGACACAGGGACTCGATAAACAGGTTCTCTCCCTGGGAAGGGTGGGGGGATATTACAAGATGGTCAAAACTTTTGGTGCAGTCATGTGACACTTCTTAACTTGGTTAATGTGATGAAGAAGAGAAAGTGGTTCAGTTAACTACATGATAAAATGGTGCAATTAAATTGAATAAGTATGTAGTAGTGCATACAAAGCGAATAAGAACCGAGAGTTTTAAAAATAAAGTTAAAAATAGTGGAATAATATTGAACAAAAAAGTAGTGCATTCAAATTAAACAAAAAATTAGTGCATTCAAATTGAACTAAAAAGTAGTGCATTCAAATTGAACAAAAAAGTAATGCACTCAAATCAAACAAAAAAGTAGTGCATTCAAATTAAGCACAAAAGTAGTGCATTCAAATTAAACAAAAAAGTAGTGCATTCAAATTAAACACAAAAATAGTGCATTCAAATTAAGCACAAAAGTAGTGCACTCTAATCGAACAAAAATTTAATGCATTCAATTTGAACAAAAAGTAGTGCATGTAAATTAAAAAAAATTAGTGGATTCCTAAACAATGGACAAGTAGTGCAGTATAGCGAATATGAAAGTAAATCAGCCACTCAATTAATACATTGTGGAGTTAAACTGAATTAACAATAAGAAATGAATGTAGTGGTAAAGTGATAGAGAATGGAGTGCAGTCAAACTGAATGGGGAAAGTGAGGGGCTGAAACGGACTGAGGTAGTTTACTGACCTCTGCGCATGCCGCCAACAGGTCCAGGAGACAGATGTAGTACCTCAAGCGTGACATTTTCTCTGTTTGACACAGGATGGCTTCCCTGGTAGTGAAAAATAGAAGTATATGTTCTGATACATCTTTGTGTGGCATTAACTTACCCCCCCCCCCGCCATTATAAAACTTTGGACATCCTGACATTCGCAACATAGAGGCGAGGCCGTACCCGGGGGGGGGGGCTAGGGGGGGCTGCAGCCCCCCCCCTCCCCAAATTAATTCTAAAAATCAAATTTTATTATAAAAAATACTTCTTTATCATTGAGTTACAATTATTTCTTATATAACACTCTCCGCACAGACCCCCCCTCCCCCAAGCCGCACAGCCCCCCCCCTCAAGACAAAATCCTGGGTACGGCTTTGCACATAGGTGTGTGTTTGCCCCAGTCTGTAATTTTTCGGTATGTATGTGTGAAGAGAGAGAGAGAGAGAGAGAGAGAGAGAGAGAGAGAGAGAGAGAGAGAGAGAGTTAGAGAGAGACCCTCTGACAAAGACAGTCGGATAAAGATACAATGATTGGTAGGAGAGAGATACGCAAAAGACAGACAAAAAGTACACAGAGCATACAGACAGCCAAGTGGTGAATGAAATCTGTGTGATAGCCAAATACATTTAAAAAAAAATAGTTTGACCAGAAAATAACCTTTCTTCTCTGGGTAGGTCAAGGACGAATGCCACTTTCTTATAGTTCTGCATGATATACTTCATGACGTAAGCCTGGTTCCTCTTCAGCGTCAGATCTGTGCCGGCGACCTTGACTATCATGGAAAGTAGGTCGAGGAATTCTGGGCCCTTCTCTTGCAGGTCTGCTGCCCTGTTGACTATTTTCTGGATCTGCCTCGGGTTGATTTTCAGACAGGTGTTTTGGTTTCCGTAGAACACCTGGAAAAATGGGATGAAATCAAGGTTTAACCCATGTACTTCTACTACTTTGGGAAAATGCTCCCAAAAAAACTTACACCTGAAAAAACACTATAAAGCAGTGATTGCTAAATTGTTGTATGAAGAGTTTGTAGATGTATGCGCTCTAAAATGGGGTACACATAAGTTGAAAGTTTGAGAATTACTGCTAAAAAGCATCATATAATATGTAATGCAAAGATTATTTAGGTAGTAGTCACTTACTATTGTAATGGATGAATCTATCACACAACAAGACAACATTAAAACAGTTTTTAAAACTAACCGTTTCTTAAAACATATTTAAAAAAAAAATGTGCAATAAATTTTATTGTTATCATGTTTAATTAACTAAGTAAATAATTTTTAATGTCATTCGTCATAGTCAAACGCGGTTAAATCCCTTGATTAATAGGACCATTTTTTGATACTCTTAATACAAAAATAAATTATCGATTGCAAAATAAGTTAGTGAATCATGAAGCAAGAATACGTATCCCAAATCAATAAATAAATAAATATATATATACACAGAAGTTTTGAGTGGAGAAAACAGTTAGAAAAAAATAATTTATTAAACCGTCCATTCTATTGGTGAGTTATTAGTTTAGGATGACCATTAGTACTGACCTCTCTGAGAGCGACGGCCAGCTCACTCTCCACGACCCGGACGTCCAGTAGGATGTCCAGCCTTTCAAAGATGTGCATCTGGACAGCTTCGTTTTCTCTGGCCAGGAGTTTCAGAAGGTACAACGTCTTTCTGAAGACGGAGGTCATACCACCATATTGTTCCTGGGGTGACAGAAGCACAACAAAACAATCGTATTTTTTTTTTTCACTGTGATCGAAGGTTTAAAAAAAATGCATAAATCATGCTTCATTGTAAATGATTAATTTGCTGGATATTAGCGAACGAGCCTCTTAAACTGGTATAAACCAATGACCAAATGGCCATTGATGATATAGTACTATGTATGTACTTACAAATAATTTGATGTCGACCTCCTGGACTAAAATGTCAAACAGAATGGTCAGTATACCTGGTGGATGAAAAGCGATTCGCATTAGTACATTTAGATGTCAAACAGTCAAACGCCATTGATTGATTATATCGCATAAAAACTTGTTAACTTGAAAAAAAAAAATGTCATTAAAAAATCAACCAACATAATGAAATTATAGTGAAGAATGTCAGGTCACGAACCCGTAATTATCAGGTAATAATACATCAATCTATTATGCTCCTGGGCGGGCGCTTTAGTTTTGTGAGCCGGTTCTGCTCACTGAAGCCCGACCTAAATGATGTGGGTCACGTCGACAGTCACAAACGACCGTGGTAGGGGGGAGGGGGAGAGGAGGGGAGGGGGGGTGAAGCGGGACCCACGGGAACTGTCCGAGCGGTGGTTCATGGGATCAAAATGATAAAATATCTCATCCTCTCAGAGTTTATACAAATATTACGCACTCCCCCTCTCCCCCCCCCACCCCACCCCTTTCATTTCAATTTCGTCCTTAATTAAAAGTTTATTAAAATACTATGACTAAATATTTAAGTATTACAGACATTAAAACACTGAAAAAAGAAATTCAACGAACAATGATCTGACTCTTTGATTCCGTCACGATTCAGTTAACAGAAAATTAAATTTGTGGCGCACCTGAATACTATAATGACAGACTTAATTTCGGGAGGTCCCCCCCCGCCTCCTGTCTCCTCACCATGCCTTGGTTGCAACTTTTCACCTCTTGTTCGCACGACCTTCTCCAGGTTGTCTCTGGACGGCCAAAGCTAATAATTATTAATTCCAGAATATTTCTAGGGGAGTTTCGTTTGCTTATTTTTCTACAATCATGAATCAAAAAAAAAATGTCGCAACAAAATGTTTTGACTCAATTTGTGTTGAAGTAAGAGAGGTAAGTGAGAAATGTAAACAAGAAAGGAAAGAGTTACCGTTGCTGATGAGAATGTTCTGGTTCATGGGGTGAGGCTCATCTGGAGTCATAGGAAGATGACAGAATCTGGAAACAAATAAACAACACGATAGCAAACAAAACAAGAAATGACAAGCAAAAGTAGCTAGATAAAACAAGATAAAAACAGAGTTTTTTAAACTTACCGTTTTCTAAAATATATCTTTATTTTTTTTAAATTTTGCAATAAATTTTAATCTTATCATGTTTAAGTATCAGAGGTTATGGGGCAATGAAATTCGTTCGGATGCCAGATCAACAGGCACATTTCAGTTCCCGATGTCCAGCAATTGATGTGAGAATATCTCAGCTGGAAACGCACACTTGTAATATTATAAATGCAAGGAAAATACCCCATTTATTGGTTTCTTCGTCATAGCTAAACACGGTTATATCCCTTGAAAAGTAAAATGAGAATTTATTTTGACTCTAAAGAAAGCACTCTCTCAGAGAGAGAGAGAGAGAGAGAGAGAGAGAGAGAGAGAGAGAGAGAGAGAGAGAGAGAAACCGTTTACGTAAATAGGCTTAAATGAGATCAGAACGTATTTATAACTGTTCACTCAATTATCCACATCCATTCAAATATCCAAGTTTTACAACCTGACACACTAAATGACACTTGTTCAAGGAGAAACGTTTTTTTTTTAAAACATAGACAGGTTAGACAACCGGTCATGTCCCTCCCATCTCTGCCAACCCCCCCCTCCCCCCCACCAGTCCTCCACACGAGATGTATCCACTATGATCTTTTGAATGTATCCACTATGATCTTTTGAATGTATCCACTATGATCTTTTGAAAATGTTCATAAAAATCTTAGGAAGTCTAGGGCTTCTAAAGACCTAGTAACGGTAATGTGTAAAAATGTTATTTTCCTTTTTTTTTTTGGGGGGGGGGGGGTGGCTTATGGGGTTTAGGGGGAGAGAGAAATAATTCAGGTAAACTAAATAACACTATTAACGTCATAAACGTTTGAGTACATTACCCTAAAATCAGTTTTATACATAACCCTAAGCCCTTTTTTATACATTAAACCACTTACTCTGCCAGGTCGTCCAGTATGCTGCCCATCAGCTTGACCTGCTCGTTGTCCAGCTTGGCCCTGGCCAGTCGCCGGAGCACGGGCATGTTTTTGAGAACCTCTCTGTGAACACGGGCAGAATCTTGGGTCAGCAGAATCTGGAGACAGATAAAGTTGTATCATTAGATAAAGTTGTTCCATTAGATAAAGTTGTATCATTAGATGAAGTTGTATCATTAGATAAAGTTGTATCATTCCATTCAGACAGGATAACATGAGCACAGGGTTTTTTGTGCACCTATGAATGAGTGAGATAAGTGAATCAGTGAAATGAGTGAATCAGTGAAATGAGTGAATCAGTAAAATGAGTGAACCACGCCTAAATGACGGAAACATAACATTTAATATCACCGCGAAAAGACACCAAAAAAGATGTATATGTTCTATGGAATGGGTTAGGTCCAATGCTGATTTGTTCCCAGTCGGACTCGGGGGGCCGGGGATATCTCATGCAGGCTTTTCAAATAAACAACAAAAAAACATGCAAGTTGTTTTTTTGTACAACCTACAGAATATACATTCAGTAGAACATCGTCAATTTTAAAATTGACTTTTCCGAAAGCGGTCATTTTTGAGTTATTGAATATCAATAATACCCGAATCAACTATTTGTCAAATGTCGAAATACAGCAGGCAGACATCTTGATGATATCCTCTTAAAAATACATGCAGGTCATTCATTGCTCACCTGGGCTTTGAATGACAGGTTGAACATGTTCGTCTTTGATGAGTAGACTTTGTTCAGGATGTTGAGAGACTTTGTGATGACCTTATCGTACTTGTATTTAGACAGATCCTGGAAGCAGACACACAAGTCTAGAAAATTCCATCAGAATGAAACAAAAAAAAACTGGAAATTGTCCTACGGTGGTGAGAATTAAAAACTCATATAGTTTTATTTTGAAATGAGTCAATTATCTTATCAAGAAATTACTATATCGATTTTAATACATGTGCCAGTCTTTCACTCAATACTAATTCTTCCATTTATACTTCGCAATCGTATTTTTGGATTTTTTAAAAAGGGGATTTAAGTGGCACAGTGTTATTGGCACATTATTTAGGATTATGCCCCTTTCATAAGGGCAGAAAAGATAACGGGGCAGGGGTGCAGAGCATTTTCTTACCTGACGGGCGCAATCTATTTATATCTATGGTTATGACTGCCACAAGACGGATTTGTATCAATATTCTAAATCTATCTATCTATCTATCTATCTATCTATCTATCTATCTATCTATCTATCTATCTATCTATCTATCTATCTATCTATCTATCTATCTATCTATCTATCTATCTATCTATCTATCTATCTATCTATCTATCTATCTATCTATCTATCTATCTATCTATCTATCTATCTATTTATCTATTTATCTCTCTAATCTATCTATCTATCTAATCTAATCTAATCTAATCTAATCTATCTATCTATCTAATCGATCTATCGCCATCTACTTATTAAACGGCCTCACGATATTTAGGCCTAGCTGTGATACAGAGTAGTCTATTCAAATTATATACATTTTTTTACAATAAAAATTGGAGTTTTTCGAGCTTTTTAGGCATGTTGACCCTTTTCAGTTAGTTAACTGTACAACACATAAAGTCACTGTAAAGGAAAGACGTTTCGCATTTTAACCTCCAAGAGTCTAAACCTTCAATAAGACAGTCTTCGTGATATGGAATGATTTTCTTGGAAAAATAAAACGTGACTTAAAAATAATATTTCAAGTCTTATTATTTTGTAATTATGTAATTAAGTTTTGGTCAAAAGTAATCCTACCGTAAGAATTTTGGTCAGCAGGTCAATGTCAAAGATGGCCGACAGATTGAACATGTCCCGCATTTCTTTATTGATGACCCTTTGTTTTCTTAATGCTGCCCTGTGAGTAAACATCAACAACAACAGCAGAAGTAAACAACTTTTATTTTCGTTCTTTTATTGTTGACGAAAAATACTTTTTTAAATCAATATTTTTAACTTTATGTAAAATTTATATTTAATTTTTTTTTATATATTTTGAAATATTGTAACTTTTACGATGGCTTCCGAATTCCAACCGAGTTGTGAGGGAGAGAAATAAAAAGGTTTTAGAGTTAATGTCACATTCATGTAGCGCTACAATCTCTGTTTAACCAAAACATTGTTATGTTAATCTAACGCACACAAAACATAACACACTTGATTATAGTTATGTTATGATTGTTTTAACTAACACAAATATTCTTTTAAATGTCTCCCCTCCCACCTCCTCCCTTCAAAGAAATTCCGTGAATTTCCGTGGATATAAAAATAAAATCAACTATTAGAATAATATTTTTATATTTCTAGAAAAAAGAGAACTTTTTGAATTAAACAAAAAAAAAAAAAAACACCAAAAAAACAAACAAAACAACAGCAACACTTCAGCGAGTCTCAGAGAAAGTACATTCAACACTTACTTAGTTTGATTATGTGGGTTGAATGAGTCGTACAGTAACGGTGTGAGGACACTTGCAGGCTTACGTAAGGCCACAGACTGTTCCGCCACTTTAAACTTGCCAACAAAACTCTGAGACAGACATAAAATAATATGTTTTAGATATCACACTAGCTGTACCCTGCAAAACATTTGCATAGAGTTATATCCCCTTAGGCTTGATCGGTAGGCTTGGTTATTTTTTTTTTTTGGTTTCGGGCAGATCCAATTTTTTTCATGATTGTATTTCAAACTGAAATACTGATGTATTATTTCTTTACTTTCGATTTAACGCAGAACCCAAATCGGTATTATTTTATTAGATTGTTTTTCTAATGTATATACGATGATTCTGACATTATAATGGCCTGTGGCAGTATGAGTTAAATCACATGACTCGTCAATTATCGACAACGTGAGTAAATTCATTTTGAGATTCACAAACGATCGGCTTACCTGGAGTCTGGAGTTTCTCTGATAGGTTAACAACAGGTCAAGGACTTCCAAGGCCCTGCAAACAAGGAAGTGCAAAAAAAAGTTAACATTTAACGTAACAGAAAAATTGACACACATTTTATTAAAATCTCAAAACTATAATAATATTATTAACTAGCTGTACCCTGCAAAACATTTGCATAGAGTTATATCCTCCTTAGGCTTGATCGGCAGGCGAGGTTATTTGTTGGTTTCGGGCAGATCCGATTTTTTCATGATTGTATTTTAAACTGGGAATACTGTTGTATTAATTCTCTACTTTCGATTTAACGCAGCGACCAAAGCGCTATTATTATATTATAAATACTGCAAGCAGTCGATGATTGTCTTCCCATAAACAACCAACATATTGAGAGCGCTCTTTTTTATAAAAATAAAATTAAAACGAATTCACTCAGGTTCATTGAATAGAACAGGTAGCGGTGCTTACTAATTTAAAAAATAAATAAAAGCTTCCACATTTAGTCCAAATTAACGAAAAGTAATAACATATACTAAAAGGCTAATTAGTTATTCACTTTTATACGTTGCAGAAATCTTTGACTTACTGAAACTTGGCATTCACAATGGCGAGCATTTCTGTTGATTTCTCGTATCGGTCAGTGAGTTGAAACTGGAGTACTTGTTTCATAGCGTCTTTGGAGTAACCTGCCAAGTCGATGGATCGTGTTCAAACATATATATATATATATATATAGGGGAGACCGGGGCAAGATGGCTATGCTAACACTTTATGGTGTTTATTGATTTTATTTTTAAGGATAGTGTAATTAATTTTACATGAACTTTTAGATTAACCATTTGTGGTGTTAAATATATTACAATTTAATTTTTCAAATAAAATTAATACAGTATAATTTTATTTTTCCCAAACCATATCAAATTTTCATCTTGCCCCAGTACCCGGGGTAAGATGACTTAGGCCATGGGGCATGATGACAACACAAAGATAAAGTTGAACACATTTTATTTTTAATATTTTACATGGTTTAACAAATGATAAATGTATTTTTACAGCTTACAAAATATGAAACTAAGCGTAATGCATTGTAACATAATGTTAAAGAATTAAGTTGTGCAGCTAACAATAGTCACATATAAAAATGACATTTTCATAATTGGAACAGTCCTCATGCCACCACTCTTGGCATTTACAGCACTGGATCCATTCTTCTGTTGGAGGGACACAATATTCCTCTTCACAAGCAGGACAGCTTATAACTACACCATTTGAAGTTGGTGCAACTGGGCTATTTGACCTGGCTATTGTAGACTTAGGCCTGCAGTAACTTACTTATAGTTCAAGTTTTTTTTACTACCTTTTGGCTCCACGAGCTTCTTTTCTCTGTTTTTTTTAATGTTTCTGTTCTTCCTTTGATTTTCCATTGGTTGTAACATTTCTTTGATAGAATGCTCGAGCTCAGTTTTTTGCTTTTTCCTTTTCTCTCACATTGTTTTGCTTTAGGCAATGGTTTGAAATCAAAAACACTCTTATGCTCTTTTGGTGCAAAGGAATCATCATTTGCACTAAGTTTTGGTTCTTCTGGAGGGTTTATAATTTGGTTTTCTAATACCAGGGTCTGAGGATTAGCACTATTATTCTCAGTATCATCAACAACAATATCATGGTCGGTAGTTTTTGCAGCAGCAAATTCATGTTCACTAAACACAAGGGGATTATGAGGCTCGATCCCACATTCCCTAAACCCATTAACGGCATTTCCACCTGTAGCTGCTTTGAAGTATGCGGTGCTATATAGCTCGCCAATACTTTTGTCTGTGATAGGTTGTCCTGGATGAGTGACCATACAGTTGTCACATGCTTGGCTATAGGAGTTCTTTAATGGGCCGAAAAATGACACAACAAGGGGCTGGAGACGATGTGATGTGTGGGGTGGTAACCCAACCATGATGATGTTTTTCTCTCTGCAATATAAGATAACCTTCAAAGTTATGTGAGTTTTGTGGTTGTCAATAATCAACAGGGCAGGAGATTCTTTGTTGGTTTCACGTGAAGTTAGAAGTGCTTCAAAAAAGATAAAAAGGAGCCCTCATTGCTCCAGCCGTTATCACTGCAGTGGCCTACAGTTCCTGGTGGGGCTCTTTCTACACGTACAGTAACATTCGTTTTCTGGCAAAAATCAGAAAAGGTGGCAGGTAAAAGCCAGTTGCGCTAATGCAACAAATTATTGATATGTCCTTCTTTAACATTTTTAGAGAGCAGAGGCCATAGATTCTTTGTTCCATTCGCATCTTGAGGATTTCTTCATATAGTGTCTAACCATACCTGAAATATATATACATATAGTTAGTTGGTTTACTAAATTCCAAAACACGCAAAATGACGAGCTCGTCATCTTGCCCCCGTCATCTTGACCCGAACGGTCTGTTTTTAAATATTTATTTTTATTGCCATAAAAAAGGACAATTAATTGACATTTATTCATGGTAATAGGTAGTATTTGAATTAAGTTATTCATAAATATGAAAGAAAAACGAAATATCTTACCTGTTTCTGCAACAGAGCTTATTTAATCATGCATAAAAGTTATATCGTGGCTGCGGTAAACAATGAAAGCTTTACAACTAACACAAAAATGGCGATTTCATCGTGTTTACACTATTTTTTAACGAACGGCCGATAGAGGAGCCAGTAGTGTTCGGCTGATGCTGCCAACTTATGGAAAAGTTCAAAATTAAGACGTTTTTCATCTTGCCCCGCTCGTCATCTTACCCCGGTCTCCCCTATATATATATATATATATATATATATATATATATATATATATATATATCCACCCACTTAAACTGTGCCGTTCTTACGGTTTTGGTAGCCCTAAATACCAATACATACAGCCAGAATATAAAATCGGTAAAGATATTGGGCTCTGAACTAAATTTTGGGCCCCTTCAAAAATTAAACTCAAAACTTGAATATTAAAAGAGTTTTTCAGGGAATTTTTAAATATTTGATATCGAAGGCGCGGACCCCGTGTGACCTCCGTTAAATCCGCCAATGTAAACAGCGGCAGCCTGCTTTTGGAGAGGACTGATTGGCTGACCGCCCTGGCCCTGTACATGAGTGTATGGCGGGGAGGTGGGAGGGGAGATATTTTCAGCCTAGTTTTTACAGAAGTAGCGACCCCTGATTGATGTAAGGAGTACTACAGTGTTCGGACCTTTATCTTTGTCCTTAGGAAAGGGGAAGTCATGGCGTCCGTCTAGCAGGCTCAGCATGGGAGGCAACAGCTGCTGGACATCCTCGTGATCCATGTAGTAGCCGAACTTGACCAAATGATACAGAAGCCGTAGAACCTAAAAAATATAAATATACGAAGTTTATTTTATTGCAAAGAAGCTTATGAAAAACAACAAACAATACAAGGACATTCAAGAAAAGATGTCTCGAAATGAGCTAATATGGACAGATAAAGTGATTTTTTTTTTCAATGTTTTAAATAAGAGGTAATATTTTTGTAACGGCCAGTTGTATTTTACCTGTTCTATCAGCATGTTGTGACCTATATCGGAGGAAACCATGTAGTTGTTCTGTTGTAGAAACTCAGCGATCCAGTCTCGTAACACTGGAAAGATGGCCACAAGCTCCTTGACCACCTGGTTGGAGGGGGATGAGTAGGGCATAGTGAATGATTATCTATCTATCTATCTATCTATCTATCTATCTATCTATCTATCTATCTATCTATCTATCTATCTATCTATCTATCTATCTATCTATCTATCTATCTATCTATCTATCTGTCTATCTGTCTATCTGTCTGTCTGTCTGTCTGTCTGTCTGTCTATCTGTCTATCTGTCTGTCTGTCTGTCTGTCTGTCTGTCTATCTATCTATCTGTCTATCTGACTGTCTGTTAGTCTATCTGACTGTCTGTTTGTCTGTCTGACTGTCTCTAGATGTTAGGTCATTTAATATTATCCAGTACAAAGCAGACTGCACCACAATGTGATGGTCATAGGCGTATACTCACGAAGTCACCCTGACTCTTCTCTTCGTCCTTTGACCCGACATAGTCGTAAACAAAACAAATGTTGGGATGGTCCAGCACCGAGTAGTTGTTGCCCACGTCCACAAACAAACCTAATTCAATACAAAATACGCAAACTAAATAAATCTGTCAATGCAAAATAAACAAAAATGTCAATACAGAACAGACACATAATGTCAGAGTGGGTTCTATGTATACTTTCTATAAGATTGGACGATGAAATAAATCATCGCGTCTACGTACGGATACGTATGTTATTATAGCATACACAATACAGTTTTTTTGAAATGAACTAAATTTCATGTGTTTAAATGCATGATAGTTTATGAGTATTTTGTTAACATAACCATGGGTCTCGCTGTGTTTGTGTGAACTGTGTGTAAACACAGGTGTGTGTTTGTACTGGAGTGTGCTAGTTTGCAGATATTCAAAAGTAATAAAATAAAGGAAAACGAGATTCTTGAAGGGTATAAAGACACATGAAGCAGAGAGCTTTGGTGGTATTAGCCACATTATACCAGATAGACTACAAACATAGCTTTCATTCTACCAGCTATATAATACCAGGTGAGCTATGTGGTTAGCGTTGGTGGTATTAGCTACAGAATATCAGGTGAACTACGTGGCTAGTTTTTGATCGTACTCACTACATGATACCAGGGCTACCCTATGGCTAACACAGTGTACGACGTTTTGTCAACAATACAACTTTATATTAACGTGCACCGTTGTGTACTTTACACAGATACATACCAGGGATGTATTTATAGTTGGGATCGAACCACTACCATACACAGACTTCGCCAGGGTGGTTGGTCGTGTTTCGGCTGTTACATTAAACATTATATAAAAGGAGTTGTGGATCATTACAAACTATTGATCATAATTTCTGTAACATTGGTGACTTCTGTCATTGTCGTTCTATGTGGACAGAAAGTATAGGCGAAATGTTCCATTCCCAGCAGTAATGTCAATAAGATCCCCCAAAATATATTTTTAGCTTTGGGTCCCGAAATATATCATAAATTTATCGTCGAGGGCTCTGTCTACTAGTGTTGTCTTCGTTGACGAAAACTAAAACTAAAACCTTCGTTGACGAAAATGTTGACTTTTCGTCAACGAGAGCTAAAACTAAAACTAAAATTAGAAGCAAGACTAAAACTAGACGAAAACTGAAATTATTACAGAAAAAACGAAATAAAAGCTGAAACTAAAATATAGTGTTGCTTTCGTTCACGAAAACTAAAACTAAAACCTTCGTTAACGAAAATGTTGACTTTTCGTCAACGAGAACTAAAACTAAAATTAAAATTAGAAACAAGACTAAAACTAGACGAAAACTGAAATTATTACAGAAAAAACGAAATAAAAACTGAAACTAAAGTATGACCTGGGACTAAAACAACACTACTGTCTACTCTGTCTAGGTTCCTCTGTGTTCTAGGGCCATATTTTTGATTACATACTCGGAAAATGTTTTTTAGTTGCATTTGAGCTGAATTTAACACCGTCCCACACCGTCCCAATGCATTCACAACACACACATTGATCCAATTGCAGTGGTTCTTAAAGTGTGGGTAGCGACTCATGGAGCTGATTTAAAGATGGAGGCCGAAAATTGTAAATGATTACTTTATTATGCTTGTTTCATTGTGTACGGAAAAAACTGAAAATGTTGTTTTACTGGGTCGCTAAACGCAAAACATCGGAGAACCACTGTTCTATTGCTATTGTATTGACAGTCAAAATGAGACATTCTTTTCAAAAGGTGACATAAAAAAATCATGAAGGAAATATTTAAAACATAACAAAAAAGATAATTTATTTCATTCTTCTTTTTATTGCAAATAGGAATCAATGAAATGACTAGTGACAGTCTTAGTCCAATCAATGATTTTAAAATATAACTCTATGAGGTCTAACGAGCCACGTAGGCTAGCAAGCAATCATCTGAACTCGGAGCCCCGTATGCTGGCAAACAATCATGTGAACTCGGAGCCACGTAGGTTGGCAAACAATCATGTGAACTCGGAGTCACGTAGGCTGGCAAACAATCATCTGAATTCAGAGCCCCGTATGCTGGCAAGCAATCATCTGAACTCGGGGCCACGTAGGCTGGCAAACAATCATCTGAACTCGGAGCCCCGTAGGCTGGCAAACAATCATGTGAACTCGGAGCCACGTAGGCTGGCAAACAATCATGTGAACTCGGAGCCATGTAGGCTGGCAAACAATCATCTGAACTCGGAGCCACGTAGGCTGGCAAACAATCATCTGAATTCAGAGCCCCGTATGCTGGCAAGCAATCATGTAAATTCGGAGCCCCGTAGGCTGGCAAACAATCATGTGAACTCGGAGCCCCGTATCCTGGCAAACAATCATCTGAGCTCGGAGCCTTGTAGGCTGGCAAACAATTATCTCAACTCGGCAAATTTCACAGTTTTTTTTATGGGCCCCAATAATAATCTGAACTAGCATAAATTGAATGCTAATGGTAATAACAATATCAATAATGAATGTTCACTATGTACACAAAAGGTGAGACCCTCTCCATTTGATGGTACCTCTGAGAGTATTTTGGATTGGCCGAATAAAATAATTGAGTCTTACAATGCCAGAGTGCTGTAACTTGAACTACTACATACGTATCTCGAAATGACAAAAAAATAAAAAAAGATAACACAGTAGCTGCGAAGAGGGTTATGGCGGTGGTGCGTGGGGAAAACAGAATACAAAAAAAGGGGGAGGTAGAAAGAATTGGAACTAGTAAACAAAAGGGAGGCCATATGGTCTATTAGGATAATTGCTGACGTATGTTTGTGAGGTCAAAGTTCAAGTCTCTGTAGATTTCTCGCTAACCTCCCACCCTTCCCCCTCCCCTCACACACTTCTCTGTTCACAAATTACATCATGACGTTGTCAGAATGTCTTATCTTAATTAGCGGAGCATTGGAGAACATTTTTATATGGGTGACCTACTTACTGACTGACTTACTGGTGGGTTGACTGACTGACTGACTAACTGGTGGGTTGACTGATTTACTGGTAGGTTGACTGACTGACTTACTGGTGGGTTGACTGATTTACTGGTGGGTTGACTGAATGCATTACTGGTGGGTTGACTGACTTACTGGTGGGTTGACTGACTGACTTAAAGGTAAATTGACTGACTGCAATACTGGTAGGTTGACTGACTAACTTGCTGTAGGTTTAGTGACTGACTTACTGGAGGGTTTTCTGACTGACATAGTGGTGTTTTCCTGACTGACTAACTGGTGGTTTTCTGAGTGACTTACTGGTGGGTTTACTGACTGACTTATTGGTGGGTTGACTGACTGACTTACTAGTGGGTTGACTGACTGACTTACTGATGGGTACTGATGGATTGACTAACTGGTGGGATGAATGATTGAATCACTCATAAGATGATTGGCTCACATTGCAGGTTCAAAATGTTTTTATAAATTGTGAATCCGAGGGACAGTTCGATACAATTAAAATTCAATTGTACATTAGGAGGAAAGACAATCATTAAAATTGTTATAAAGGAAAAAAAAAACCCGTTCCAAAAAAACAACAAAAATCAACACATAAACAATACGACACAACAAATACACCCAGCAGGTCAGATATCACAAAAACAACAATAACAACAACACATCAGCGAACGGTGTTTGTCTCTGGTACCTATTCCCGAGCTGCTATTTCAGTTCTTTTCGGGTCATCGCACGACGCCCTGGTCACGCAATTCAGTCGTTTTCATCGCGTACGACTACTACGCCACCCCCACCCCCCACCCCCACCCCCACCCCCACCCTGCTATAACCAGCCTCACCCACTAACGCCCCGACCCGCGTGTCCCTTTAAACATTACAGTATAAAGAATAAAAAAACAAAACAAAACAAACAACAACAACCGATATTTCTCTAGGGGCCTACTAACAGCCCCCCACTCCCCACCCCTCCAACCATCACCTCCAGGTGCGTGTGAGGGCGGGGTGGTGGGCGGTGACCCTTACAAGCTATACTGTCCTGGCATGCGTCTGATCTCATTAGCGGGGCCTACATTGAGGGTAACGCGGTGTCTGTACCCTTAGCCACATCTGCCCCGGGGGTGGGGGCGGTGGAGAAAAGGAGGTGGGGGGGGGAGAAATGTCTGAACCCACATCTGCATGGGGCGGAATAGTGAGCCATGTCTGTACCCTGACCCACATCTGTCTGGGTCGGAGCGGAGCGATGTCTATACCCCTAGCCACATCTGTTTAGAGCGGAGCAATGACTTTACCCCTAGCCACATCTGTCTGGGGCGGATATGAGCGATGTTTATACCCCTAGTCACATCTGTTTGGAGTGGAACGGAGCAATGACTATACCCCTAGCAACATCTGTTTAGGGTGGAGCAATGTCTATACCCCTAGCCACATCTGTCTGGGTCGGAACGGAGCAATGTCTATACCCCTAGCCACATCTGTCTGGGTCGGAACGGAGCAATGTCTATACCCCTAGCCACATCTGTCTGGGTCGGAACGGAGCAATGTCTATACCCCTGGTTGAACTCTCTTATGTTTAACGAACCGAGACTGGGTCCCTTAGGGCTCGTGAAATGAAACATGCTGTGTCTCTCAACATCTGGAGACTGCCATAGAGCCCGATGGCCAGCGAGTTTCCCGACTCGTCCAGTCTGAAAGCCTCCAGACGTGGACACTCATTCAGCAAATGATCTACCGTTTCCTCATCCTCACCGCAATGTCGACAACGTGAGTCGTATTCAGGTCTCATACTCCCAAAATAGGCGCCAATCGGACAATGCCCAGTGCGGAACTGGGCTATCAGTGCCTGTTCGTCTCTCCGAAGCCTCCACCACGGGTCGGATTTAGAAGGTCGCTCCATATTCCTTCTTACCTCTCGCCCTGTGGTTCCTCTTTCCCAGTTCGAAAGCCATACAGTTTGTTCATGGGTCTATACCCCTAGCCACATCTGTTTAGGGTGGAGCAATGACTATACCCCTAGCCACATCTACCAGTGAGCGGGTGGAACATGTACCATTAGGAAGATCCCTTTGAATAGTGAACGGCAGATACAGTGGCGGAAAGAAAGGGTGGAGAGAAAATGGGGCGATGCTACACTCCTATCCCCCCCCGTTGCCATTAAAAAAAAACAATTTTTTTGATAACTCTATGTTTGTTATATCTAATGACATCAAAGGGGAGGCAATAAACGAAAAAAAAAACAACGAACCTAAATGAATCCTCGCCAATTTATCTGTTAGGAAGACGAGCAGTAGATCGTTATTTAGTCACGCATGTTCATGTACTCACACCAGGACTATGTAAAATTGATTTGTTTATGATTTTTTTTTTATGTAACCGAAAATTCTGCTCTCTATATATATTCGGAATACAGATGCAAGTTGAAACTAACTATTAAAATAAAAATATTTCTTTTTGTTCAAAAATAGTTTTATGCACCTAAGAAACTTAGCAGGTTGAAAATATCTCAGGACAATAGCGCGACAGGCACTTACAATATTTTTGAGCTTACCAGATTAAGGTTTGCTGAGGCCCTGGAGCAGAAGAAAAACGTGGGTCACCTTTGAAAACAAGTGGGTTAAGGAAAGTAAATAAATATACACGTGTAAATTTGTAATGTAGGGCCTTTTGATGTATAACTGTGAGGCCACTGCTAGACCATCAATAGATCTGTATCTACCACTACCAATGCTAGACCACCAATAGATCTGTATCTTCCACTACCAATGCTAGACCACCAATAGATCTGTATCCTTGACCACCAATGCTAGGCCACCAATAGATCTGTATCTTCCACTACCAATGCTAGACCACCAATAGATCTGTATCCTTGACCACCAATGCTAGGCCACCAATAGATCTGTATCTTCCACTACCAATGCTAGACCACCAATAGATCTGTATCCTTGACCACCAATGCTAGGCCACCAATAGATCTGTATCTTCCAATACCAATGCTAGACCACCAATAGATCTGTATCCACGACCACCAATGCTAGACCACCAATAGATCTGCATCCTACACTACCAATGCTGGACCACAAAAATGAAAAGTCTGCAGGACCACCAATAAGTAAGTCTATAAGACTACTGATAAGTAAGTCTGTTTTACCAGTAAAAAACTACATCTGTTTATCAGAGGCGTACCTAGGGTGGGGGAGGGGGGGTCCAAATTCGAAAGTCTCCCCGAGCCCCAGCTTGAGGGGGGCCCCCAAAATTATTTTTTTTACCTTAAATATTAAGCACATTATCTCATGTCATGATGTCGAATGTCAAAATGCAGGGGCCTCCAAAGAGGTCAAGCCCCCCCCGGGCCTCCAAATCCCTAGGTTCGGCACTGTCTCTTTCACCCTCCCTTCTCCCTTTCCACCGCATATGATAAAGGAAGAAAATCCCCCCCCCAACAAAGTATTTTAATTGATTTAAGGTCGTATCATCCAAGAACGTGAAGTGCGTATATTCTATTAGCCAGGAGAATTTCACAAAAGAGCAAAATGATACTTGCAGTACCAATGTACTTTGAGGCTAGGAAATTCTCGAATTATTATTAATCAACGACTAGATTGATACAATTTTAATGTAGATATATTAAAAAAAACCAACAAAACTACAAAACAAAACAATGATATTTGTACAAAAGGGTCACCATTAAAGGTCACACTAATATTTGTTTGTTAATGCAAATTTGAGAACGAAACGGCCCCAAATACCGAAATGCAGCCAATATCAAGACCGGACCACAGAAGTAAAATTTTGAAACTCATTGCAAGTAAATTAAAGTGCGCGATGTCAAACACTATTGTGTTATTTTGTTGCCATTGTTTTTCTTTTTTGTTTTTATGCTTTTTTTTAGTACAAGTCTAGATATTCCCACAAGCCACTTGCAGGCTATAAATATCACCTGTGGTACATGGAATGTCCATTCTTGGCGCAAGTTAATGATGAAACTACGGGAGATAACCAACATTTCCTATCATCATTTCACCTTTCTATGCTCTCCCTTTATCTTCCCATCTTAATTCCCATTACTCCACCCACCCACCCCTTCCTCTCTCTCATTCTTCCTCCCCCCCCTCCTCCACCATCTACTTCCCAGAGTCTTCTCAAATTTTAAAGAAAATACAGTAAAAAAAAGGGGGAGATTACTGTGCACTTTGTCATGGTGAATGAATGAATGACACAGGTCCAGTAACTGATGTGGTGGTATGTTCGTTTATATGTGTATGTGTAATAATTGTGTTCAGTGGCGCAACTAGGGTGTCGGGGCATTGGGGGCATTTGCCCCCTCCGAAATAAAAAAAAAATATTAAAAGATTAGACCAAAATTAATTTTAAAAAATAGAAATATATAAATAATGTGATTTTTTTAATACAAGTGATTCCCCTGCCCCCCACCCCCGAAAGTCTGGTCTAGTTGAGCTTCTGATTGTGTTTGTGTGACATTGTAGTTCGGTAGGCCAATATCTAGCAAGGAGTGTTGAGTGTAGCAAATTAAGAAGTTGTTGTGTAAAGTTGGTAAGTCGAATGAAAATTTTTCTTCTCTCTCTTTTTAATTGGTTAACAAATTTTACTAATAGTTGTTAGGCCAGTTTTAAAATTCTAAGTAAAACATATAAAAATGCATCTATTATTTTTTTTTTAGAAATTGTTTCAATAGTAATATTTATAAACACTAACATCAAACGTATTAAATATCAGTTGACATATGAAAAACAAACTAACAAAACTATTAAGAAAAAAATGCAGCCTATATTGCATGCCAACCTTACATCTTTTCCTATTTTTGAAATGAATCGACCATTCAAATTTGTTATACTAGGGTTAGGGACACATGAGGTTGTTGAGGGCCGCATTCATTGTTTTTATATAGTAAATAAAATTTCAAGAGCCGCATTATGGGCATTTTTTTTAATGAATACTTCGGAAACAAAAGAAAATCAATAAAATAAAATAACTGTCCACACATGGAGCCCTGACACATGACCATATATATGTCTTATACAATCTATTGTGCTTTGAAATTAGTAACAGTGTTTTGTACAAAGGGAAGAATCTTTGAATTGCTGTTGGTGTTTTCTATCTATCTATCTATCTATCTATCTATCTATCTATCTATCTATCTATCTATCTATCTATCTATCTATCTATCTATCTATCTATCTATCTATCTATCTATCTATCTATCTATCTATCTATCTATCTATCTATCTATCTATCTATCTATCTATCTATCTATCTATCTATCTATCTATCTATCTATCTATCTATCTATCTATCTATCTATCTATCTATCTATCTATCTATCTATCTATCTATCTATCTATCTATATATATATGGTTTTTGTAACTGAATGCTAGGTCATGACTTAATTTGAGATCCACTGGAATCCGTACATTGTCCCGACTGAAATAGAAAATTACGATGTATGCAAATCGGGCAATCGATGTATTTCCACCTCCAATATCAGCCATTTTTGTTTTTTTTGTGCCTATGTAATTTGTGTGTGAAAGATAGAATGACCTAGATAGACGTGTATTGAGGAATGTATATTCTAAGCATGAATTCAATCTATGACATCTCCTTTCACCCCCCCCCCAACCTTCCGGGTCCCTTCTTTTGCTTTTTACCCCTTGTCAAATGAAAACATGCAATTATGTATTCATTTTGAGTGTTCGTGTGTGAGAGAGAGATGTATGGAATATATGGAGCAATAGTTAAGGCATTAGATAGGACATTAGTTAGGGCATAAGTATGGGAAATAGTGTGGGCATTGGTTAGGGCATTAGGTTGGGCATAAGTTAGGGCATTAGGTTGGGCATTAGTAGTTTGGGCAATAGTTTGGGCAATATAATTAAGTAAAGGGCAAAGATTGAAATAAAACTAATTGTCAAATATTATTCAACTCGTTGGACCTAAAGACTTATCACATTAAGTGGGCGGGGACTGAACCTGGCATTATCTTTTTGTACTATTAAGTAAGGAGAGTTTGTAATTATAATATATAT
>JAGDYQ010000117.1:845252-900252 GCA_021962125.1 Bulinus truncatus | reverse complement strand
ATTATAACTTGTTTCAAAAACTGATATGAACTGGATATAAATAATATTGATGCTTTTTTTTTTGTTACATGGTATTGAAAATTAATGTTCATTGCGGAAATAAAAACCGATGTATGCTTAACTTAAAAATTTCTGTGCACGTCTTATAAATAAATGATTGATGTATTCTTGATTTAAAATGTCGATGTATAATTGGTGCAAGAATCTACATAGGCTTGTTCTAAATCGTGACGTAATGATCACGTGAAAAACTCACGTCAACAAACTCGTGCAGTGCGACCCAACCTTTGCCTCCTGACGTCGATAGGTACAGGATGTTGGGCTGCCTGTTGATGTCCTGTCCTCGGGCCGTCAGGTAGACGCCATGCTGAAACAGTGGAAGAAAGAAAAAGAGACACACGCTTGTCACAACTTAACCACGGGAGCAGCAGCAGGAGCAGTCATTAACATTATCAATAAAACAAACAAAAAAAAATTAACATATTCAAAAAGATAAAAAAAAAAACTAACAAACAACAGACGGTATCATTGATGACATCAATTATTGACAAAGCTGCAATACAATCTTGAGATCCTCCACCATTCGGTTTTGGAAGAACAATTATACGGAAATTGTTATCAATATTGATACGTGCATCATTTCGAAATGATATCTATCCCCAATTTCAATGATGTGATATGCGTTATTCTACACTTTTAAACAAATTTTTTAAGGTCTTTTTTAAAAAAAAAAATATTCCAACCCTAGGCCTGTTTTCTTTTAACTTCTACATTTTTCCCCATATCGTTGACTATGAATTATTAACCAGTTTGATAACAGTTAAAACACTTTTAAAATTCTTCTTTTTGAACATTTTTTATTGGAGTGCATCTCTTTGTAACTGTATGCACTACACTAATAGTTATAATTTAATCTTTTATTTTTTGCTAGAATTCATTTAAATCATTTTATATTAAAGGCCATCTTTTGACTAAACATTGTGAATCGAATCTAATCTCTTTCCTATATAATAACACTCCATTGTTAAACTATATTTTTCTCCAAGCCATGAAAATGGTTTCTTTTTACATTTCTAGCTCAGTGGCTCTCAAAGTGAGAGAACCGAAGATGGACGCAACCAATTATTAATAATTACTTAACCGAGAAATTCTGCAGTAAATCTTCTCTTTAATAATTTTTTACCACAGCGAAAACCGAACATGCATTTCAATGGGTCACGAATCGCAAACGTTTGAGAATCACTCTTCTAGCTAGATCTTATCCAAAGTCCTAACTTTGAAGCAATATTGATACATACGAATTCCGAGATTGCGATAAGGTAATCAGCATTAATCAATCAATCAATCGATCGATCGATAATGAATCAATCTTTCATTCAATATTTCAGTCTCTCTCTCTCTCTCTCTCTCTACAATTACCTGACCACTAGACAGCCATCGTTCAACGATGTACGATTGGTTGTTGGGGATGGCCACGTCATCACACACGCACAGGACGTGCAGGAGATCTAGGAATCTGTAGTTCTGAAGACATAACAGAGACATATTGTAACAAAACAACAACCTCATAAATCATCCTTTCTATTTTTCATTGTCCATCTCACCGTTTGAACACATTGAAAAAAAATGGACTTCAAAGTTACCCGCATGCAGGGCCGAAGTCGATAAATCTGGAGCCCCCACTTTAACTTCTTTATTCCTAATTTTTCAACGACAGGGCGCCATCAAGACTCAGTTACCCCCCTATAATTACAGAGAGCAACCCACATTGACTGTTTGACCTTTAAGCACTTTCTGGACAACCTTTCGGATTAAGTAAAAACAAAATTTCAATGTAACGGATAAATAATTACAGTGTCGTCAGATTTCGGATATAATTAAGAGACTGTCGGAGCCCGGAACTTCTGAAATTATCCCCCCCCCCCCCCCCCCAGCAAAGGCCCACGCAATTTTTAATTTTTTCATCTCTTTTATTTATAATCTCTCCCCATTTAAGAGTCCCCCCCGCCCCCAATGTTTTCTTTGGTTCTGAACGGAACTTAAACTTAATCCGCCCCTTGGCTATTCGTTCAATTTTATTTTTTTTGCGAATGAAATGTAAAATATTAACCAATAAACATCATAAGAACATACATTTATAATTTGTATTAAGGGATAGCATCTTCCAAACCACTAATCTACCCACTGGACTATGGGGGACGGAGGGTAGATTGTCGACCTGAGGGGGGGGGGTCCCTGGTTAGATCTCCGGTGAGGACCATTGGATAATTCAGGTCAAGACAGAAGTCCCCCGCTATATCCTCGTGGTGCCTCCATGGCCATTGCACTGCCGGCTATGGTGGGGATGAGAGAAGGTTTATTGGTGCTAAGAGATTTCATCTCACCCTTACAGGGCGCGTCATGACCAGAGGCGCAACTTGACCAAACTTTCGGGCGGGGGGGGGGAAATCACTTGTATTAAAAAAAATCACATTATTTATATATTTGTATTTTATTTTAAACTAATTTTGGTCTAATCAGTTGCGCCTCTGGTCATAACCACACACCCACTGGGCTCGGAGACAGTAGGGTCTTTTAAAGACAATCACCTGGGACTTTTCCAGCAGTGTGACGAACTGGTCGATCTGCGCATGCGTGATGCGATCCACAATTTTCCTCTTGTCTCGAATCAGCTCGACGATCATCTGCGCCACGTTCAGGCCGATGCCTCCCTGAGAATATGAAAAAAGACATCTGGTCAGTTATAAGTGGTCACTTCAGCTATAGTGGTAGGTCATAAACTAAAGTGATCGATTAACCCATAAGCAATTTAAGCAAGTGATCAGTGCTAAGGGCATCAAGGGAAGAAGGGGGGGGGTGGAGGCACAGCAAAAAAAAAATATAAAAATACAACTAGTCGTACGAAATATTCGATTGATAAAGCCAATATTTATAGTCAATACTTAATTATAAGGTAAATTATTATTTTTTAAATATGAAATAATGTATTTATAATTAGGTTATTATAGCTAAAGCGTAGGGAGAAAAGAAAGTAAGACGTCATCAAATGTATCAATTTCATTTGTGTTATTATGAATTTCAGTATACAAATAGGCAGTTCTTCTTTTTAAAAATATATTTTGTCTTGTGCACAGAGACCAGGATATTTGTTTTAGGCACAGAGACCACCATATTTGTCTTTGTGCACAGAGATTACGATAATGTCTTGTACACAGAGACCAGGATATTTGTTTTATGCGTGCATAGCCACCAGCTAATCCCCGGTAATGCCTACTATATTACAGCACCTTTTGGGTAAACTGTGTTTGGAAGAAGTCGATGTATTTAGCGAAATAGAGGGCGTTCTTCCTTGACCTGCCAATCATGTATGTATACAGCGTGTCATACGCTTCCTTGAACACTGAGGTCAAGTTCATCTCATCAGGCTGACCATCAAGTGGGCATTGCAGAATCTTGACCAGCAGGTCAATTACCTAAATGTACAAGAAACATTGCATTATACAGAATGATACCCATTTAGATGGAGTTTCTAATATATCTTTCAATCAATCGGTCAATCAATCAGTGCATTAATCAATCATTCAACCAATCAGTCAATTAATGAATCAGTCAGTCAATCAATAAGCCAACCAATCAATCAACCAAGAATTCAATCAATGAATCAAACTATTAATATTTCTATATTCAACCAACTAATCTATCAATCTACTATAGCTATCTATATTCAATCAACTAATCTATCAGTCTAGTATAGCTATCTATATTCAACCAACTAATCTTGCAATGTATGACTGTGGAGAACAGGTTCTCACACATTAGTTAGAATGTAGGATAAAATATAAAGTAAATCTTTGAGAGGTTAAATCAAGAGTTCAGGGTTAAATCTTTGGGGGTAGAGTCATTACGTTTTCTAGCGACCTGGGTTAGGGACTTGACATATGATACCTTAGCCTTTGTTCCGAGAGTAGGGAGGGAGTCGACTGACATTCTTGACAAAAAGATATATCACCGAACACAACCGAAGGTGGCAAAGGGCGCTAACCTTTTAATGAGTTGTTTAATTAGCCAATCCAACAAGTGGGTGGGGCACTAAGCCTGATGGAAAAAGTTTGAAGAAACGGGACGTGGGATAGATCAGGACAGTAGATTGCTAGATAGAGCCGAGAGTGGTCACAAGTAGATTACCAGTAGATATTAATGTTATTGTACTTAGTGGAATTGAGGCTGGACTATATTGTATGTGATGTACCTTGTGTTATAATAAATATTGTGTTATAATAAATATAACCCTATACACGGAATCCAAGTGCCTCTGTTATCAATACGACTGTACGGAGTTTGAAAGTGTCGGTATATAAAAGAACGAGTGGCTACAGTGTGAAAGAATCATAGGCTGGCAACATACTAAATACCCAGCAGAAGTGGCACTTAAACCAGCACGCAACATAATTGGCACCTCCGACGAAAACTTGTGACCGCTGTTTGTGATTAGTCATTGTGGTTGATGCTGTTAGTTGGATCCAAGTTGTTGAACAGATTTATTGAAGATAAACATTTTGTTTGAAGCGAAGTAACTGCTTATGTGTATGGCAAATTTCAAGAAACATAATAGTTGTTGTTTTACTGACGTGGCTGATGTACCTGAAGTAGCCGACGTATTTGACGTGGCTGATGAATCTGAAGTAGCCGACGTATCTGACGTGGCTGATGTACCTTAAGTAGCCGACGTATCTGACGTGGCTGATGTACCCGAAGTAGCCGACGTATCTGACGTGGCTGATGTACCTAAAGTAGCCGACGTATCTGACGTGGCTGATGTACCTGAAGTAGCCGACGTATCTGACGTGGCTGTTGTATCTGAAGTAGCCGACGTACCTGCGTGGCTGATGTTTCTGACCAAATTAATTGTGCGGGTGAGCTAACTTTGCTTTGGATTACTGACCCGGTTGTGTTTTTAGAGTGAATTAGTGTGGTGCATTCAAATATTGGATTACACAGTGATTTCAATTTCATATCGACGTTGGAATTGACGACTACCGACAAGTTAACTCAATGTAATTATATAGGTAGATTTAATTTCTTAGATAACTTCAGCTGAATAATTTGTTTGTTGTTCCTAGTGGAATTCTGTATTTCTTCGAATACAGTAGAGGTTAAAATAGGGTCCACTTGGAACAACTAAAACATATATATGTTGAATTATTTTTTTTTATTGTATTTTTTTAATATGTTCCATCATTTAGTTTTGTTGTTAATCATTTGATTTTGTGTTTTAATTTTTTTTCTTATTTTTTTTTGTTGTTAGTTATGTTTGTTTCTAATTAGCGGTTTCTTTGAGTAATTTTATAGGCATTTTTTTGTTTGTTTGTTGCATTACATTTGTATTCTCCTCTAACTATTTATTACTATCATGGCAACTCTGGTAGCTCTAGTAGAAGCTGGTAAGGCCCTGGGGTATACTGGTAAGGAGTTACGAGCTTATGTAACTGAGAGAGAGAAAGAAGAAATAGAAAAAGAGAAGAAAGAGAGGGAAGACAGGCGGGAAGAGATGACCATGCGAAAACTTAGAGCCGAGATGACTAAGGCACAGTTAGAAAGTGAAATCTTAGGGGAGGAAAATAAAAAGTTAAGAGACGAAAATAAATTTCTTAAGTTCAAAATCGAAGCATTAGAGGCAAATATGGACCATTACGCGAGCTCAAAGGCGTCGGTAGAAGGTTTACCGCATAGAGTGATAGCTCTAGAAAATATGTTTAAGAAGATTGCTGAAAAAATTAGAATTAAATAATGTGGTAGCCACCTCACAGGCAAAGGTAGAAGAGAGTTTGAGGGTCATAGTAAATAAAACGGACTCGGTGAAGCCGTTAGTTAAGATGGATAATTTTAAAAGTGACATTATTCAAGGGAAAGAAATGGAAAGTAGTATCGAGCAAACCACATACAATAGTCATTTAGTTAACAGACCAGAACGACGACCGACTGTCCCGGGGCGTGGTGATAAACGTTTATGTCCGTCAGATTTGAAAGGGGTTGCATTTAATAAAAGAGGCACTGACAATAATGATTATCAGAGACCGAGGATTATAGTGTTAAGAAAGAAGCGTGTTCCGGCGTGTCAGGAAACGTGTCATTGTCATTTGCCGAGACAGATATATAATAAACGAAGATGTAACTGTGAAAATGTTTATGATAGTCAAAGATTAGCATGTGTCGAGCCATATTTTAGGCGTCAATACTCAGGTGAATATCTTACTATAGGCTCACACTTAGGATTTAACGAGCGATGGTATCTATATAACCGACAGAGAAAAACAAAGTATGGGTTTAATAGAGAACGGGACATGAACAGTAACTGGAGAGAACATTGTGCCACATAATTTAAGTCTCTGTCATTTGAAATTGTGCACACTTTTAGTAGTACATATCTTAATATCACAACGTGTATGTTTTCATATGTGAACTAGTTAAAGATAATAATATATTGGAGAATTTTGGGGTTTCATTAAAATGTATTTTATTATGTCTATTATTTCTAAAACAGTTTATAACTGATGGTTGATTAAAAAGGTTTAGTAGAATCACCTGTGGAAACAATGTATTTTTTTTAATCAGATATATTTGAAATGTGTGTTCGATTGAATTACTGTAATTCTATTAAGAGATCAGCTTCTGTTATAGCCGGAATTATTGTTGCTCGTGATCTTATGTGGTACTAAGTAGCTTTGGTGTAATATGATTTATGTATTCATTTCATATTAATAGAGTTAACTATGGTGATGGAATTTTTGTCATTTTCCTTGTATTACCATTTTTTTTATGATGTGCATTAGTAACCTACTGCGCTAGACAAAAGCTTTTTGTCTTTGTAACACTGGAATTTAATAGTAATATTGAAGTGCTAGTAAGTTGAATTTTTAATCATGTTTATTTTGCTACTATATTTTGTTGTGGTTTATTGTTCATGAAATTGTTAACAGTAACAGTTAAAATGTATATTGAAAACCAACAATTACTTATGATGTAGAATGGTAAATACCTATGCCAAGTTAAATGTAAACATTTATAATTACGCTGCATGTTATCAGTATGTGTAAATTTTGGAATTTCATGTGTTTTAATGCCCCCTGTTCCAATTGAGGCTAGTGTTATATTGTTACCACCACAGCCTGCCATTAGGACACAATGGGACGCTACACCTCAGTCGTAAACTGTCCCCACCTGAAACCAGATATGCTACAATAGAGAGGGAGGGGTTGGCTATAGTATGGTGCATCACTAAGCTTGCCAGGTATCTCCTCGGTGCCCCTTCACTCTTCTGACAGACCATGCTCCTCTGGCTTTTATAAATTCAAAACAAAATTAGGAAACCATAGAGTTGCCAGATGGTCACTTTTGTTACAGGATTTTTAGCTTTAACATTCAGACCATTCCGGGCAGACAAAATGTATTGGCAGACATTCTGTCTCGCTGTAGTTTGAGACTGGCATTTCGACTCAGCAATGGGGGATAACAATTACAAGTTTAAATATTACTTACATGTCTTGGCAAATGGTTACTACAATATACCCCTAATCTTATACTTTGTTAATTGTATTCAATTAATCTTTAGGACAGTTATTTAGCAGCAGTTGTTGTGAATACGTTTCTTTTATCCATACTATATATTTTCATGTATTTTTTTTTCTTCTCATTGCATTCTGAGTCTCACATTTCGTTTTGAATTGTTGATGTTCATTAATCTTTACTATATCTAATGTAGGTTGATTAACTATTATACAAGAACAATAATGTATAGGTGCTTGTAAATGTAGTCTATTATTTTGTAAGTGTCCCTGTTTATATTAATTTTTTTTTATTTGTTAATTGTGTTGTTAATTTGAGCTATCAGGCATTATCACATATCTGTTGACTTACAATGTCATTATTATTTGCACTTTGATTTATGTGGATCACATTCATGTGTTTTTGTTGTCTCAATTCCGCCATATTTAGCGAAATGTATGGATAGTGATGTTGTTATTATTTTTTTTGTCACAAGCTGTTGCTGATATTTTTGTTTATTTGCATGATTGCATCATGCTTGGTGTCATGGGGAGAGATGTGGAGAACAGGTTCTCACACATTAGTTAGAATGTAGGATAAAATATAAAGTAAATCTTTGAGAGGTTAAATCAAGAGTTCAGGGTTAAATCTTTGGGGGTAGAGTCATTACGTTTTCTAGCGACCTGGGTTAGGGACTTGACATATGATACCTTAGCCTTTGTTCCGAGAGTAGGGAGGGAGTCGACTGACATTCTTGACAAAAAGATATATCACCGAACACAACCGAAGGTGGCAAAGGGCGCTAACCTTTTAATGAGTTGTTTAATTAGCCAATCCAACAAGTGGGTGGGGCACTAAGCCTGATGGAAAAAGTTTGAAGAAACGGGACGTGGGATAGATCAGGACAGTAGATTGCTAGATAGAGCCGAGAGTGGTCACAAGTAGATTACCAGTAGATATTAATGTTATTGTACTTAGTGGAATTGAGGCTGGACTATATTGTATGTGATGTACCTTGTGTTATAATAAATATTGTGTTATAATAAATATAACCCTATACACGGAATCCAAGTGCCTCTGTTATCAATACGACTGTACGGAGTTTGAAAGTGTCGGTATATAAAAGAACGAGTGGCTACAGTGTGAAAGAATCATAGGCTGGCAACATACTAAATACCCAGCAGAAGTGGCACTTAAACCAGCACGCAACAATGACTATCTATTAAAAAAACGAATCAATTATTCTATCTCGTTAGCTGTCTATCTCTAAATGATTGTGGCAATATGTCTTTCAAAAGAAAATGGTTTCCTTTCCTACCCTCAAATTTCTCATCAATTTTTGTCTGTTTTTGTTGGTGAGTCCATTCACATACATGAACCTTCTCAGCTCTTCCATGGCCTAGAGATATGTAAACAACAAAATCAATTCACATAAACTTTACATTAAAAAATAAAAACTTAACAAATCGTCAGGCAGAATAAAATTTGTTCTTTTTTTTTAAAGGCAAATCTAATTTAAAAAAAAAAAAGAAAAACAATATAGTAAATTACAAACGACAACAAAATCATAAAAAAAAATTTGATGTTTACAGTTGATTAGAACCTTGTCAACATAACAATCTGTATTAAATGCTTTTTAAAAAAAAATAATTCCACGCTTTTGGAACAGAAAAAACACCGCCACAAACAACAATATTACACAGCTATACATTGTATACATTAGTTTGTTGTCTATTGTGTATTTCTAATGTTTAATTTCAAAATTCTTTAGTAGGAGCACATAAGTAATAGAACCGACTACATACGAAATACTTGAAAATAAAAAAAAAATCGTTAATTTAACTAAAATAGTAAAAAAATGGCCAGCTTACCGTAAGAGTTAAATGAGTCTTTTTGGCGTTCAATGTTACTGAGTCATTTCTCTGAAATATGACCATTTGAAAGTTAAAAAAAAAGGTGGTTTTACATAAATTTTGAAATGTAATAACGTTAAAAATATTATCATGGTTACAAAACGAAATGTAATAAAAAGTTATTTTTATGTTACGCTATATTAGTGGTTCTAAAACATTTTCTCTTTCCGGCCCACATAAACAACAGTATAGTGACCAACCATAACAAACTTTCACAAACCGCCCGTTAAGAAAACAAATTCGATAACATAATAAAAAGCACCATCCATTGCATGTACAAATTTCTCCTTTAGCTTTAATCGGTTTACAATCGTCAGTGTCTTTGTAATAATAGAAAGATAGTAATATTCAGAGGTAGAGTTTTGGATCATCTGTTTATATATTAACATTTAATCCTGTCGCACACATTGTGAAACCCTGTTGTATATAAGAAAAGATGCAATAATTTATATCGATTTATATCGATTTTGACATAATGTTAAAAACATGTCACAAGGACATCTCATTTCATCTCGTAATTTAATCTTTTATTGACCAATAAAAGACACTATCAGACAGAAATTTGAGACGAGAAAATGATTTTTTTCCCCTTTCGTGAGTTAGATGTTTCTTTCCAAATGTAAAAATTAAGAAAATTTTATAAAAGAAAATGTTCATAAATAAAATTAAACAAACAAAAAACCTATTGGGTGTTATGTGTTTTATGTTACTCATAAATACTGCTGGATAATAAATGGTAAATAGCGTTTGGCAAGAAATGGATTGCTCCTTTTCAACACCCCCCCCCCTTCAAAATCTCAAAAAAAAATTATTTTATGACTGTGTGGTACCATTTCGTTTCGTGGCAGACCATGTGCGTCATTATACAACTTTATGACGCAATCATTTCGGCTAGTCCAAAACAATAAATAATATAGAACCAGCGGTTCCCATAGTGTGGTTCTCGAGCTATTTGAATTGGGTCGCCAACAAAAAAAAAAACTATGGAATAACTATTTAATCGAGGATGAATTCACTTCATGTTGACATTTCTTTCATTCATCCACTATTCTTTTTATTTTTTCGCTTGTGGGTCGCGAAAACCGAACATTCTACTTAGTGGTGGGGGGGGGGGGGCGGGGGGTCCGTGAATGAGAAGATTGAGAAGCAATGATCAGTGACTTATTCTTATTCTCGCATGTGTGCATGAATCACTTACGTCTTTGATGAGGTTCAGCAGGAATGGAACCATCCCGGCCACAAAGTTGAAGTCATCCACGTAACCTTTCTCCACGTACTGGATGGTGAAGGCGTCATCGTACATGCTCTCCCCACTGGCTGCAACCTGTGAGGGGGTGGGGAAATGGAGATATGGAAGATCAGAAACAGTAGGTAATGACCTACACTTGTTACTTTGTTGTGATGTTTATATTATGTAACAGCGGCGTCTCGTCTGTTGTAGGCACTATAGAAACTGCAGCACCCTCCCCCCCCCCCTATTAAAAATGTATATTACTAGCTTTACTCTGCAAAACCTTTGCATTAAGTTATATCCCCTTAGGCTTGATCGGCAGGCTAGGTTATTTTTTTTGGTTTCTGGCAGATCCGATTTGTTCATAATTGTATTTTAAACTGGAATACTGTTGTATTAATTCTTTACTTTCGATTTAACGCAGAGCCCAAATCGCTTTTATATATATATATATTATTATTAACAGTCCTTTATTTCATTTTTTAATTCTAACGTTATACTATTGTACGTTTACAACGATTAAGCTTAAAACAGGAGCCATATTGACGTATCTCCAGTTATATGAAAAAAATATGTAAAAAAATCTTTTATCTGGGTGATACACGGTTCCAGTGGAGAGATATTTGACTGTTCTACACAGGCATATATAAAAAAAAAAGAGCTGCAAGCGAGTCAGTGCCATTTTCTACAATGCCAACTGTAACAATTCTGGTTTATAAGATGCAAAAACATGATTATATTTGTTCTTTAATGATTTGAAAAAGTTTCTGAATAAATTTCCTTTTTATACATATTAGTTTTTTTTTACCTTGTTTCAAAACAAAAGTCAAACATATTCTTTAGCGGAACCCTCATTAATGTTTAGTTTTGAGCCGCCACTGAATTTCTGTACATATCGTGGCGGGGGGGGGGGGTGAGAGAGAAATGTTGGGTCTAATTTTCTAAATGATGTGTGTTGCCAAAAGATATCAGCTTTGCGAGAAACGTTGGAAGGAAGTTATATATATTATTTATTGAGCCATATAACGGTTAATAGGTACAATAGAAGAAACCTTCGTGCGATCCGTTCTGATGTGTGTGCGCGAGATCAGCTCTTAGAGTGAGCACATGTTGACGAAAGGGAGGAAGGGAGTGAGGCGAAGATTGAGGGTAAGACACCGGTGTAGGCGTTATTATAGTGCCAAGTGTTAGTAAGTTGTGAGTACGTGTTAACAAAAGCCCCGTAAGGTGAGCAGCAATGATTTAGACATTCTCCAAGATCTGAAATGGGCCAAAATCCAACAAACAAAAACAAAACAACTTTGAGCAACGTCATTCGGGCGTCCTTTTGTCCAGCACTTTGTCGCCCTGCAGAGCCCTTTTTTTTAATCCCTACCATAACCGGATGTTCGATGGCTAAACGGGTGCGCCCCGAGAGATGGCAACGTTGTACGTGAATCCTTTTGGAAATGAATTTATTTTGATGTAAAATCGACATAAAAGCGTTGCGAAGGTGTGGTGTGAGGGGGGGGGGAATGTCCCGCAGTCGTACATCTTCAGGGGTCCCAGAATTCCATTACCGGCAGTGGCTCTGGGTAAAGGAGGCATCGCCAAAAACATATGCAGGCGACTGGACTCGATACGATTGAACCCATAACCTAAAGGATGGACATTGGACTCGCGGCCACAGCGCCACTCGAGCCACCACTACTCTTAACTATAGCAAAGCATTATTTGTCCTATAATCCATCTTTTATCTTTGGCGTGTTGTGAAAATAAAAAACAACAAACAGCAACAACAACAACAACAAAAAATAAACAACCAAAACGATTAAGCATCAAGAGTTCACCGAGTGCGACAACGTCAAAGACTATATCCCCAGTACGCCCCACCCCCTTATCTGCCCTTGGCTATCAACCACAGTCTTCCCTTGAGTTGCCTCCCCTTCAGTTATTTCCCTTCACCCGCCAACTTCATGATCAACTAGCAACACTACCACGTCATGTATATTTAATGGAAATTGGTGGACCATGTAGATTTCGACCTTTGCTCCCAACAAATACTAGTAGGTATTGAGTGAGTACACTGGGTTACTCAACGTTTGCTCATCCAAATACCCCCCTTCTCCCCCCCATTTCTTGACGTTTCTTGACGTTTAAATTTGAGAATTTTGGGTTCTTATGTATAAACCTAATAGCCAGCTACCTGGTATCCACACTGCAAAACACACCCCCCCTGCAAATATTAATTTTAAATTAAATCAAAATTTAGACGGCTAACAGGTCCTCCGAGAAGTTATTTTGTCTAAAATACGATGCCCTGTGCCTCCGCACAACTCGCAGTACCCTTCCTACGCCACTGACCATTCATAATTTTTATTTCTTGCGGCCAAAGTCCGAACGTCTCAGTGTCCAAGGCCCGATTGCGAATCAATACTTGAAATATATTATTATTGTTAAACGCTCCAAGGAATTCACCAAAAGCACAGGCGTAGGTTCAAAAACTCAGCATTTAATAATTTATTTACAATGGCCACCTTTCTACACTGCCGGCTTCATCATCACAGCAGTGCTGCTCTCACGTCACAGTCACAGCTTTCAACAAGTAAATTTTAGGGTGCGCTGGTCTACGAGAATTCCGTGTTCATAGCGCACCATTGAGGGCAGGGAAAGAGTTATAACATTATACTTTCACTCTATATGTTTCGTTGGTCCTTGCTGTATGTCAAACGATCAATACATTAGCAAGACGCTTATTCTTATGTATAATTGTCGATTTTTATTCGATTGTATCCGGATGCCGATGAATGGAGCGTCTACTAAATCCACCTCATGAGTGGTGTCAAAATAGGCCTAAACTTTTGATTCCTTTTTTTTTTTTTAAAAACCAGTAGATCGCTTTGATTTTGTTACATTTTTAATCCGAGCCCATTTTTTTCAGAGGAGTAAAGGCTAAGGAATGATGTCAAGTTCGTAAATAAAATATATACTTAAAACTCTGTTCACCGTTTATCCAACAGATCCGAAATTCTCGAAAAGACGTTATTAAGGAATTCTTAAAAGTATGTTAAGATTGGAATAAATAAGACCAGGACTCAGAAATCGTTCTATTTGTGTCCAATTCCAATGCTCGTTTCCCCAATTTTTTTTTTCGATTTTTTCCGAGTCCCCCACAATCCCTTGCAGTGATTCACTAAACAGCTGCTGACACTAATGTGATATGGAAAAACGAACAAAATAAAAATATAAAATTGTGTAGGCCTACAATTGTACCGCGATCAATAGCTTATGGGCGTGATGATGGGCTTTACAAGAGATCTTAGCCTGAATGTATTCAATCTGACCTGGAGCTTTTAGGAATACAGCTGAGTACAAAAAAAAGTAAAATAAATGCAATATGCGGATGAATAGTAATAACCTTCATTAAAATAGATTGCTAAATGCAATAATTGAGTTGGATACACCCCCACCCCCTCCCTACACCTCCCTTCCCCGACCCCTAACACAGATAATACCAAACATTGAACAGTGTGACCCATATAGGTTTTGGGAGTCATAAGTGGGGACAACTCGTCACCTGTAGTCGAAACTTGTGTAAATTGTTCGATTGTCTTTGGAGTTGTCTGCCCCCTTTTGTTGTTAACACAAAGTGGGCGTGTCCCGGAAGCACACAAGTACGTTAAATGTATACTGAATGCAAGCGGTGTGGTCAAATAGACGTGTGTTTTTTTGTTTCCGACAGTTTTTGGCGGATTTGCGGGGCTTTGCGGCGGCCTCAACGTTTGATACAAACAAAAAGACGAATTAATTATGAAACCAGAAGTAAACTTTAATATTTGTTTTCAGTTTTATTTTTTTTTCTTGGTCCGATTTCTCATTTAGTTACAACGTTTTTCGTTTTAAAAAAAAAAATCTGACAACGCCGACTGAATGGAAAGGAATGAATGTACGCTCGGTAGAGATATGAATAGCTGTATTAGTATAACTTAATCAGTGGCATCAGCAACAGCAGCTGAATGGAAGATTTCGGCGGTTTCTTTATGAAAGGAAAAAAAAAATTCCGACTCGACGAAGCAGATGTAAGAATAATTTTGGAGAGATTTAAATTTGGAACATTGCGAGAAGAAATATTTAACAAATGTCTGGGAGTTGCTATTTTCAAAAGTAAAATATAGATTGAAATAGAGGAATAGATATTAGTAGGCTGTCAAATCTATCTATCTATCTATCTATCTATCTATCTATCTATCTATCTATCTATCTATCTATCTATCTATCTATCTATCTATCTATCTATCTATCTATCTATCTATCTATCTATCTATCTATCTATCTATCTATCTATCTATCTATCTATCTATCTATCTATCTATCTATCTATCTATCTATCTATCTATCTATCTATCTATCTATCTATCTATCTATATATATATATATTGAAAAGCCTGCTGGCGCTGGCTGCTTGCTACCTGTGATATAATAAGAAATCCTCGTTGTGTTTAGATTTCCAGTTTTGGAATTCCCCAGACTATTTTTAGTCGAGCTTGCGAGTTAACTCCCCTTTCCCTCGTACGCCTAGGTTAGACGATTATGAACTATATATATACATATATATATAAATATAAATATATATATATATATATATATATATATATATATATATATATATAAGTACAAAGAGTCATTTACAGACAATATAATATTTAGACGTAGATGTATTTACTAGACCCGGTGGTCGGCCAATTTTATAAGGGAGCGCTCTAATATAAATTAAATGCACTTAAACATTGAAAGTGCGGGCCGGTAAAAAGAAATCTTGACACACTTGGCCCGCGGGCTGTAGTTTGCCTATGTCTCTACTAGATGAAGATAGATTAAAAGGTAGAAAGATTATCAGTTGGGTAAAAACATTTACAGGTAGAAAGATTAACAGTTAGGTAAAAAGATTAACAGGTAGAAAAATACATTTTTAGGTCGATAGATAGATTACAGGTAGGTAGATAGATTAACAGGTAGATAAAAGAATAACACGTAGATAGATAGATTAGCAGGTAGAGAGATAGATAAAAGGGATGGATATAATTAAAAATAGAACAATTGCACGGGAAAAATTGTCTATTTTATTCTTCTATGGAAAAGAAAAAAAAACAACAAATACAGAAAAAAAACCTTTGCTACCCCTTCCAACAAAAGCCGACCGTCAAGCGAAATAAGAGTTCATTTGAATGCATAATTTGTGATAATTAGTGTCAGGGGCATTAATTGGTTATTCAGTTAGTTTATTGTCTACCTTAATACAGTTGTGCTGTTATTGTGGAGTCGAGTTGATAATTGAGACAGAGGAGAGCACTATGAGGAGTGTTATCGACACGTTATCGTAAATGGATCAGGAGTGGAGAGTTACGCAAAAAAAAAAATAAAAGTAACAACAATACAGAAACATATTATGATAAATAGATGAGGGGCAGACAATTGTATACGCTTGTTATTATAAAAGGGGCAAATATCACAGCGGCTCTAAAACTTTTTTACGCTTCCGCGACCCCACTTTAAAAGATGTGCTCAGTTTTCATGACCCGCCTGCAAAGGAAGGATTAAGAAAGAGAATCTTAAATTAATTTTGTGTTTTCTCGTTTTTTAAGCTATTAGTGCGATTTTCGACGACCCTGCGTTTAAACAGCTGGTGATCTACCGGTGGGTTCGCGATCCAAACTTTGAGGGCCACTGTGGTATTGAATATTTCAATTATAATTCCAGTAGAACGCTGTTCATGATATTTTTAACCATAAATGAAAACAAAACAAAAAAATACTCATGAGTCGTGTTTTGTTTCACAATTATTCATTTTGATTTATTGTGGTTATCATCCTGGACGTGTTGAAATAAATTATAGATAAAAATACAATAGATAAATAAATACAAAAAATATCACACACACGAAACGCTATTCGTTTATTATTGACTGCGAGATCAATGTCTGTCTGTCTGTCTGTCTGTCTGTCTATGTATGTATGTATCTATCTATCTATCTATCTATCTATCTATCTATCTATCTATCTATCTATCTATCTATCTATCTATCTATCTATCTATCTATCTATCTATCTATCTATCTATCTATCTATCTATCTATCTATCTATCCATCTATCTATCTATCTATCTATCTATCTATCTATCTATCTATCTATCTATCTATCTATCTATCTATCTATCTATCTATCTATCTATCTATCCATCTAATCTATTTGTCTGCCTTTGATATTTTTATCTTTCAATTCCATGTAACTGCCATCCTATTCGTCTTACTGTACAATTGCAAGTCGGTCTGCATACTTATATTTATATCCATTCTGATCTATTTATACGTCCATCTCTCTCTCTCTCTCTCTCTCTCTCTCTCTCTCTCTCTATATATATATATATATATATATATATATATATATATATATATATATATATATATATATATATATATATATATTTGTATCTATCTAACAACCATGACATAAATAACAACTTTAAAAAGAAAACACCCAACAAAAGTCTACATCACTGAGACTTTAAGGCAACAAATTCTGGTGAAGTGAACACAGACTTCAAGCCAGTCCGTAAACGGCCTCTACTGTGATGCATTCACTTGAAATAATGTCTTTTCATTGGTTTCTTCCCCCCCCGCCCGCCCCGCACTCCCCCACCCCCTCCTCCTTCTATTTTTGTTTCTGTATTCTATCCCCAGCCATCCATTCATCAACAAATATAATAAAATGTAACCAAGTGGTTTCTATCGTCAAGTCCACACTACGAATATGATCCTGCTGTATGTTCGTATGAAGGTTGTGTGTGCGTGTGTGTGTGTGTGTGTGTGTGTGTTAGTGTGTGTGTGGTCATGCTTGATGCGGGGAGTAGTGTTTGAGGAAGCAGTGAAATTATTGTGACTGTGATCTATTAAGTCTGGCGTGAAAGACATTTTATCAAACGCCAACGTTGACTGCTGGCTGATCGTTTAATGGAATTGCACAGAACAAGGAATGGAAAGCAGTGTGTATGTGTGTGCTCACCGTCCTTATATATATATATATATATATATATATAACGGAAGTTGTGAGGGGGACTTGGGGAACTATATATATCTGGTGAAGTACATTGTCAGTTATAAAGTCACACGTCCAGTTCCGACATTTGGGTTTTGGCTGCTTGGGGGCGCTACCCCGATGCTCCGCGCCAGATAGTAGGCCCTAGGAGATTCTATGACGCAATGCATATATTAGACATTCGGCTCTAACCCCCCCCTCCCTTCCTCCTCGGAACGAATATCGGTCCACGGGATGTATAGCCTGCGACTGTCCACTAATAGGTCACTCACCGAGTGACTCAATACCACCCAGGTGACAGGGAGTAAATTGTATAAGTAAATGCGAATGGGCATTGCTCTATTTATTCACCTCAATTTTCTAAAATGTCCCCATCGTCGTTGTACTCTCCGCTATGATACAGTTGTTATGTTAAAAAATGATGTGGTGTATTAGGGACACACATCTCATTCTAACAAGGGCATACGATAATTACACACAGATCCTGTTTACGTAGCGCCCTGTACTGATTTTGTATTATATATATATATATATATATACAGTGTTACACACAGATTTTTGATGACTTGTTGTCATAACGGGATTAAAGCTTTTTTTTATTTGTGTGTGGAGTAGTCAGAGCAGTTTTGATTTGATCACACCGTATTTGATGGGGGATGGAACAGAGTTTGACGGGAGCGTTTGGGGGTGGTTCGAACTATGCAGGAGTGGGGGGGGGAGGGACGGGGGTGGAGGCATGGACGGGCGGGGTTGGATGAAAAATAAAGCGCCGTGTCGCTTTGTACTTGGTACGCCAAAAAAAAAAGTATGAACAAAATAAAAACCCAACTACATTAGCAACATTTCAGATTAAACAATAGGGTACTAGAACTCTCAAAAAAAAAAATAAATATATTTTTATTTCCGTTAATTTTGACGCTTTAATAAAATTATATTTGCCATTCCTTGACTTGGACAGTATTGTTGCCGGTTATAACTCTTAGAGAAAAATAATATATGTTTTTAATGCTAGTTACATAGTCACAAACAAACATAAACATGATATGTTTGTATAAAAACTTAGGCTGACAACGTATACAATCTATATTTAAATAACTGTTATGTATATTTAAACTTGTAGTTTGTTTATTATAAATGATTATGCTACACACACACACACACACACACACACACATATATATATATATATAATAAACACAGAACCATAACATATCATTATCATTAAATAAGGATTATGACAGGCAACACTCACGCCTCGTCCCTGACTGTTGGGAACTTAAGATATCTGAATAGATCAATTCAACGTGATATTGTTACGACACTTCGACAGACTACTAAGCAGGCTTTCGGAGCCGCCATATTTTTTTTCGGCTCCGGTTCCGGCTCCCACAAATTTGACGGCTCCGGCTCCCTATTAAGATAGTATCACACGAGACGAAAATTGTTGTAATTGCTCCACGCTAACATGCCGCTGATCAAAAGTTATGCAAATTTTGCCGCGTTCATCCCCATAGTCAGGAACTTGAAAAATATACGCATTGTCGGTTTTACAAAAACAAACCATTTCAGTGCATCCAGAATTATATCATTATTTTCGATCGAGAATTCACTAGTCGCCATTTGCATAAGTACTAAAAATTTTTCAATGATCAAATTAGCCAATAGTAAAATAATACATTATTTAAAATATTTTAAAGACTTCAGTATTTATATTTATTATTTATAAATTCGAAGTGACTATTCGGACCCGGGCAGGCCCGTAGCCAGGATTATTGCATTGGGGGGGGGGAGGGGCGAAGACATTTTCGGGGGGGGGGGGCGAAGAAATTTTTTCGGCGGGGGGGGGGGGTGCCAAAGAACTGATGCTGGGGTACAGAGGCGGATCTAGAAAACTTTGACCCAAGGGGGTTGAAACTGTTTTCATTGTTGAAAATTGGTCTTTGAACAAAAAATATTTCGATAATTTAATGATATATTACCTAAACTTGCGATAACTGGGGGTGGGGGGGGGGAGGAGGGGAGAGGGAAATGCCCCCGGCCCCTTTCCCTAATTCCGCCCCTGGTGCTGATATAAATAATTTAAAAAGTTGATTGGCCAGCTCAGTCCGGGCCCCTAAAACAAAATTGAACAAAACGATTGATGTTTTATAGCCGTTATTATTAAAATTTTGTCAAAAAGCTCAAATCATACATGGGGGGAGGGGGCTCAGGTCATGAACGGGGGGGGGGGGCTCAGCCCTCCTAGCCACCTCTTGCTACGGGCCTGGACCCGGGTACCAATAATTGTATGATTTAATCGTTACTCAGTGTCTAGGGTTCCATTAAGCGGACTCTGTATTATTATTTTTTCGGGTTCCGTCTAAGAAAGTTTAAATATAGCTAAGCTTAGTGCATATTTGCCACGGGTCCGAATAACAATCGGATTTTATTGGGACCCGTGTCCGAATTGCCACAGCCTTATAAATTTATCTACTCTATTTCAGATATTCTGTTTATAATAAAATTGTTAAATACAGAAAGCGACCATTTTGTTTTAGTCTATTACAAATTCGCGGTCAAATAATAGACGAAATGACGCGTTCTATTTGTCTTCGTAGTAAAAATTTATTTTTAAATGATTGATAAAATTATTCTATGAAATAAAACTGTTTTAACTTTATATATAACAAAATAACATGCCATTAAAAAAAATTTCGGAGGGTAAACGAGATTTAAAACGAACACAAAACGATTCCCCATTAAAGATTTCTTGTGGTGATGTGCGTGTTACTGTTGTGGCGTTCGTAAAACATGACAACATTTCAAATTGTAGGAGGCAAACAATCAAACAAATTTGCAATTTTAAAGCTAAAAAAAAAATTCTGCTGTAAAAAAAAAAACATTTGGGAGCCCTGGAGCCGCCAGAATTGTTCGGCTCCGGCTCCAGCAAAAAGTAGCGGCTCCCGGCTCCTCGGCTTAGGCTCCGCAAGTCTGCTACTAAGTGTTGTGTTGCCGTATACGAACAGTCCTTATAAACGCTAAATGTTGGTAAAAGGCTAATAGTACACTGGACCTACTAATATGTTAATAAGGACAGTTGTCTGCTTACATACTTGAATGATAGTCGGCTCACAGCTACCACTGTCACTGCCAACTGGGGGGTACTTAAAGTACAAACCCACTTCATTGTTTTGGCACACGATGAAGAACTTGTCTTCCACATTGAACAAAGGGCCGTGCCGCACTATGGTGCAAGGGGCGCATAGCACCCGGATGACGGCCTAGCTGCGTTTTTTGGGAAAAACGCAGACACGCACGACAGACGTCATGCCGGTGTGTGTTATCGCTATTTAAAGATTTGTTCGTGACGTCACACGTTTTGAGTCGATAGCCGCACGACGCGTAGCAACGAACGGAAAAAAACGCAGATGTGTGTGTGTAGAGGGGGGGGGGGGGTTACCGCTTTAAAGTGCGAAACTTTTTATTTGAAACATAAATATTAATAACTTTTTCAATTTAATGAAAATTCATCTTCTAACGGGCTTTGAACTTTAAAAAAAAATAATCTTAAATTATTAGAAGAAAAAAAAAAATTATTGGTGAAAAAATGTGTAAAATATGTGGTAAAAAAAAGTGATTGAAAAGTTTCGATAAAGGGTGATTGGTAAATCGTGAGACTATTACTCGTAGCCTAAAGAGTCAACTGAAGTTAACAAACACTTTGAAGTTAACAAAGACTTTCAAGTTAACAAAGACTTTAAAGTTAATAAAACTTTCAAGTTAACGAACAGTGAAACAAACAAAAACTGTTAAGTTAACAAACGCTTTGAAGTTATTCAAAAACTGTCCAGCTAGCAAAAACTTTAAAGTTAACAAACACTTTGAAGTTAACAAAAACTGTCCAGCTAACAAAAACTTTAAAGTTAACAACACTTTGAAGTTAACAAAAACTGTCCAGCTAACAAAAACTTTAAAGTTAACAAACACTTTGAACTTAACAAAAACTGTCCAGCTAACAAAAACTTTAAAGTTAACAAACACTTTGAAGTTAACAAAAACTGTCCAGCTAACAAACACTTTAAAGTTAACAAACACTTTGTTAGCTTGAACTTCTCAATTCTTGATGTTTTTTTTTTAGCGAAACATGAAAAGTAACATGCACAGGCTTGAAATGTATTAATAATCACTGATTTCTATGTAAGCACCGGGATGTAAGAATCATTACATTCATATAGTACAGGGGTGGGCAAACTACGGCCCGCGGGCCGCATGCGGCCCGTCAGGGTATATTGTGCGGCCCGTTTGTATGAACAAGTTACGATCCTATGTCGATGTGAATTCTCTTTGTTTGGAGTTTTCGCTATATTTTTGAAATTTTATGCCGATTATTTGATTTGAATCCAGTGATTCAATCGGTTTTATGGCTCCAGAATATTAGCTAGAGCTGATTGACCTACGAGCATATTATGACCCGAAGGAGAAGTTCAAGTCAATTATTTTGTTGAAATAATTATGAATACCAAATTAGCAACTAAATAAGTTTGTATTTTAAAATGTAATGTATATGTGTAATAAAGTGTAAATGTGACATAAAATGACAAATTATCTTAAAATTCATATTTTCATACGTTGTAAATTGTAATTAAGTAGACAAAATATATATGCGGCCCGCCGATAACAATCAAGTTTTCAATGCGGTCCTCCGTAGAAAAAGTTTGCCCACCCCTGATATAGTACATTCCACCATGGCATATGCATACATATTTCATATCTGTTGTCGATCAAACCAGTCTAAGCTACATATGCCATTAAGACAGGAGATCAAGCAACAATAATTTATTTTTAACAATGCTCACCTGTCTAACGTTGGCAGTGTCCCACCGTAGTCCCCTCATGCTGTGCTCCTGATTTTCTTCTACGCCCCTGAACTGTTTCCGAATGTAATCCTCATCTTAAAAAAAAAACATTATTTAATATCTTTATCCAGTTTTACCTTTACGTTGTGTACAAACACATAGCAAAATAATAACAGAACAACATAGCACTCCAATGTTTTCTATTTAAAGACATCCATACTTTGTTGGGCACAGGCAGTATTATTAGACGAAATAAAGAATTCGTGAAATTAGACGAGACAGTCTAATTCATCTATCTATCTATCTATCTATCTATCTATCTATCTATCTATCTATCTATCTATCTATCTATCTATCTATCTATCTATCTATCTATCTATCTATCTATCTATCTATCTATCTATCTATCTATCTATCTATCTATCTATCTATCTATCTATCTATCTATCTATCTATCTATCTATCTATCTATCTGTCTGTCTGTCTGTCTATCTATCTATCTATCTATCTATCTATCTATCTATCTATCTATCTATCTATCTATCTATCTATCTATCTATCTATCTGTCTATCTATCTATCTATCTATCTATCTTTCATTAGTCCAATAAATAAGAAAACGGATTTCAGCTATGTTAAAAGAAGTAAAACAGTCTATAAAATCGTTTAAACTGGCTTAATCTCAAGACAAATGAATCTTACAACATTCTTACAATGTCATTGTGTCATGTACTAAGTAACTAGTACGCGGTGAACGTTTTGACTCCCCCCCCCCCAACTCCTCCCCAGCGCTAGCACATTTTTTATATCTCGTAAATCTTCTTCATTAGTTTTTTGTACAATTTATAATTTGTACAAATAGTGTGTATGTGTGTTTTTCTGAAATAGAGAGAGAGAGAGAGTGTGTGTGTGTGTGTGTGTGTGTGTGAGAGAGAGAGAGAGAGAGAGAGAGGAAGAGAAAGAGAGAGATATAGATACAGTGACATGTTCACAAGTGTCTGATTAAGAGATTCCTACACTCATAGCGGTTCTGAAAGATTCAAATCTAAAATGTATCTATTCTTGACTGGGGGAGGTAAGTCAGTGTAATAAATTGAATTGAACTTACTATAGTAGTAACCATCTTATATATCTATGGTAGTAACTGTTTCATCTCAACCAGCTGACATATAGGCAAGTACTAGTCCCTGAAATATCCTATAGCCCAGAAAGACAGGCGAGGTAAGTCATAGGGATGATGCATTGTTGGAAGTTAGACAAGGGGAATGACTCATGTTGTGTTTAAAAGTTTACTCCCCTTATTTCCTCTAATGCTTGGTATCGATACTTCTATTGTTTTGCTGTGTTTCTTTTCTAATCCACAGATTATCAGATTGGCCTAACCATTTTTCACTCTTGGTCAAATATGTGTTCTGTCTAACCTAATCAGTTAATAAATGCGTCATCAAATTGATATTTCATCTTGTCCTAAGACTGGGAGATATGACCGACATAATCAATATATATATATATATATATATATATATATATATATATATATATATATAAATCCCACAGCAACAAGCTTGAAACTCTGTTTCTGCTTACCTTTCAAAGCGTGGAGCCAGAATCCTGTCAAAACATGCTCAATTCTTGCATAGCTCTCAAAGTGAATCTCATCACGTTCCTGGCGAGTAAATATATAGGTGAGGGCAAAGGTGACAGTAAGACCAACTATAAGTGTTCTTGACGGAGAGTGGAATTAACAAGTAAACTATTGTATACATTACAACAATGCTCAACAGTGGGACTAATGAGCAGTTTCATTGGTACTAACTTAATGAACAGACACACGCATGTACCGGTTCAGCTATAAAAGCTTTTTTTTTTTTAAATGGACAGTTTTAACCATTAAAATTATCAGCTAAGCTGATAACATTGACGTAAGCATGGTTAGATATTTCAATTCATAAAGACATTTGCAGATTAGTGATGAAATAAAATGGAATGAAATAAAGTAATTGATAAAGATCAAGATAACTCAAAGTAAACGATAAAAAACAAACTTCAAAATAGGCAAAAAAAAAAAAATAAAATAAAATAAAAGCAAACAATAAAAAGAATCCCCAAAGAAAATCATAAAAATAAACTCCGAGTTCGCTACGACAAAAAAGCCCCAGAGTAAACGATAAAAAAGAAGCCCCTCAAGTAAAAAGTAAAATTAAACCCTCAAAAAAAAACAATAAAACGAGGTTCCAAAATAACCATAAAAAGCCCCAAAGTAAAGAATAAATAAGAAGCCCCCAAAATAATCATGAAAAATGCCCCAGATTAAACGATAAAAAAAGCCCCAAAGTGAAGAATAAAAAAAAACCCAAAGAAAAGAATAAATAAAGCCCCAAAGTCAAGAATAAACTTAATCATTATTAATCATAATTAATCATTAAAAAGAAGCCCCAAAATAATCATTAAAAAGAAGCCCCAAAAAATCATTAAAAAGAAGCCCCTAAATAATCATCAAAAAGAAGCCTTATAGTAAACCATAAAAAGAAGAAAAAAAAAAGAACGCTACAGAAAATAAAATGAAGCCTCACACTGAGCACTGAGTGCAGACGGAACACAGTTTTGGGATCCTCGTTGTCCGTCGTCAGGGAGATCTCGTGGTTGGCGTCAATCGACAGGTACTTCCGTGTGGTCATGTGACGCAACCTGACCTGCTGCTCCCAGCGTATGATTTCACCTGTGGGTTGGAGGAAGAGGAGGTGGGGGGGGGGTGATGATGGTATTGGAGGATGGCAATAAAAAACAACAACATCCCAGCATGCATCCCATTCCATTAGCAAAATTGACAACAGGAAACCGTAATGAAGAGTCACAGTTGGGGGTGCTATCAAGTAGACGTGCTACAGTGGTGAAGACATGGACAGGTTGTCATTTTAAAAGTCGAGACTGATGTAAAACGAAACCAGCTACAACACCTGTCTTCGTAGCCGTCGATGGGTTTAAAATAATGTCTAAAATAAATATCAGGGACGTATTATTTGTTTAAAAATTTTTTTTTGTTCTAATAGGAACTTAATGATTATTAACTTAATTTTTTTTTTTGTTTCATTTCATCGAGAAAGTTAAAAGAAACAAACAAAATGGTATTTTAAAAAGTTGAAATGTTTCGTTTAACAAAATTATTAAAATAACTATATATATATATATATATATATATATATATATATAATTGATTGACTGTTGGGGGAAGGGGCCCATGGTGTGGGCAGAGGCGGATTAGGCTATGTTAGGGCACACTATTGGGCCCTTTTAAAATTAAATTGTGTTTTCAGAAGGGCCTTTAAGAAGTAAGGGCCTAGGACGCGCCCCTGATGATCCCGCTGTTAAATCGCCCTTTGAGGGTGGGCAGGACCGGCCCTGTGGGTGGGATTCTAACATTATACGAGCTAAAAAGTTCTATATTATGTATTTGGTGAATTTTTTTTTTATTTTGCTTTATTTTGTGTATATTTTTAGACCCAGTCGTTGTATATGGATGTTTTATTCACTGTCTCATCTCACGTACATAAATATAAGCTGCATAAGAGAACAATAATTCATTGATTACAATTCGGTATTGGTGTACAATTTCGCGTGGAACTTTCTTTTACTAAATGAACTAACAATTTGTGTAATATCCCCAAATTAATTATCAGTTCATCTTGTCATGGATAAAAATGAGCGGAAGGTTAAATTTTGTGCACACAGCCTACAAAATGGAATTTGAAAGAAGTGAGAGCTGACTATTTGACTTGTATTTAAAAAAATGAGAAAAAATGATGGAAAGAGAAAGATATAAAGAGAGAGATAGAGAGGAGTGTGGCTGGAAGAAGAGGGGTAGAGAGAAAGAGAAGTCTTGAGTCTGTATTTACTCACCATACAGAATGCTGGTCTCCGCCTCAATCTGCCAGAAGGTGTTACCGGAAGACGGAGGCGACAGTGTTCTAGGTTTATGCTGGTCCATGACCCGGATGCGGAAGTGAACTGTGGGAGGTGATACAGAAAGATACCAGTTAACGATACACACAATCGTAGATCCATTAAAAAACAAAAGCAGACGTACGAAAACATTTTTTTTTTATTTAAAAGTTACAAAATGCAAGTATTTAAGGTGGCATAACCTAACTGGAAGGTACGGAGAAAGAAAACGAAAAGTAGGGTTAGAGTTCAAAGGTCAACATTGAAGTAGAGAAGCAAACGCACCAAATGACACACGCACGTACGCAAGGCGTGCTACACAAATTCTTTTTAAAAAGTTCACCAGAGCGGTTAAATTTGTTCATTTTGAAAAATAAAATTAATAAAAAAAAAAGAGATACAAAGTAACGAAAATCAAAAAAATTTGATTACTGAACAACACTGTCGCTTGATTTTACTTTCATAAGATTGCTTTGATTTATACTCTATCATACGATAAACTTGATTTACTCTGTCATCATATAGCTTAAATTTACTCTGTCATAAGTTAGCTTTGATTTTTTGTTCTATTTAATAGCTTTCTCAAAATTATGAACGGAGAATGTGGATCAAAGCTATAAATAATCTATTTTAGATTTTAGATTCTGCAATAAACTTAATTGACATAACATTTAAAATATACAACAAACTTTCTAATTAATTTTTATTTATAATATAGATACATTTTTTTTCAATTTTTTTCAAAAAAAAATATATGAGCATCTTTTATAATGAATGCAGTCCTATTTCCATTTTTTTCATCTTTGACTTACTTTTGATTTATATAATATAGCAAACACACTGTTTACTATGAAATAATTAGAAAGCAATAGCGTCACAAACCCGTGCATATTCAGTGGACACAGAAATACAATAGACAAGTATTGTACCGTATTACTGATCACATTGTCTTCGTTCTATGCTTTGCAATCAACACAATCATAAAAAATCAAACAAATATCAACAAACAACATCCTAGAATTAAACAATCAAGCTTTCTCACATCTCTTAACCTAATTTATAAGTTAGGAATTGAATTGTTTCTGTGTTTATATTCAGGACGTTACAAAATAAAACATTCTGTTTTCATATTTGTTGATTTCAAAGCATTTCTATTTTACTCTCTAACCATTAAACACAGCGATGTTTTGATTGCGTCGTTATTCTCTAACCATTAACGTCAACTAAGTTTTAATTGCTTCATTACTCTCTAACCATTTACTACAACATCGTTTTAATCGCGTCGTTACCTTCTAACCATTAACGTCAACTAAGTTTTAACTGCGTCCACCTACTTAACATAATTAGCTCAACCGACCCTCGACGCATAATTTCAACTATCTAATAAATACTGAGAAAAAAAAATAACATTAAGTCATAAAAATGTCAAAAAAGTAATAAACATTAGCAATACACAAAAATCTAGAGAGAAAAAAAAAACAGTTGACAAATCTCAAATGCCAAGTAAACATGCCGAAAAAATGACTATAGTCAATTTCATAGCCAGATAAAATTTCCTTTATGTACATAAAAAAATTAAAATATAAACAAATTAACCAAAATACATTTTGGCATATTAATTGATAAAGAAGACTGAAATAATCCCCAAAGTAAACGATAAATATAAACTAAGAGTTCGCTATGAAAAAAGAAGTCCCAGAGTAAACAATAAAAAAGAAGCCCCTAAAGTAAAAAGCTAAATTAACCCCTCCAAATAACCATGAAAAAAAAGCCCTTAAGTAAACAATCAAACGAGGTTCAAAATAACCATGAAAAAAAAGCCCTTAAGTAAACAATCAAACGAGGTTCCAAAATAACCATATAAAAAAAGCCCCAAAGTAAAGAATAAATAAGAAATTCCAAAAAAATCATGAAAAAAAAATATCCCCAAAGTAAAGAATATAAAAAGCCCAAAGTCATTTGTTTACATTTGGTACAAAACAAACGTTGGGTTAAACTTTTGATACGTTGCAATTTCTTATAAACTTTGAAATAGTTTAGCGCTAACGACATCTGATTCTTCTATCTTTTCCGTCATTTAACAAATAATTCATAATTTTTGAATTATCAACATATCAAAAATAATCTATCAGTAGATATATTTTATTTTTCAGCATGTCTGTTCGTAAGTCCGTCTGTTCATCAACATTCTAAATGACGGAGCTTTTAAAAATACTACATTCTAAATGACGGAGTTTTTAAAAATACTACATTCTAATTGACGGAGTTTTAAAAAATACTAAATTCTAAATGACGGGGCTTTTAAAAAAACTCCATTTTAGAATGTGTCTTTCTATTTCGCCATCCGTCCTTCCGTCTATCTGTTTGTCTGGCAATTCGTCTTCTGAGAGTCTTAATATGTATTACTTGACTATTTTAAACATAGTTATATATGTACTATTCGACTATTTTAAACACAGTCTAAGCTTCTCGCTGACATGTAATAATTTATATCTACTCAGCAAGCAAAATGTAATTTGGTAACTTAACAATAAGAAAGAAAAAAGAAAAAAAATTAACAGAAATTAATTATAAAAGGAAAGTAACTGCAAGTCTAAAACATTGATATACCACAGTCAGTTGACACGTCACATTCAGAATTTAAAAAAAAAACAAAATAAAGTTCAATCATTTAAAAAAACAACTTTTGTCGAAAGAAAAAAATTGTACGCAAAGCAATCATACAAGCATGACGTGAAATAACGGAAGTGATGAAAAGAAAATTTGAAACCAATCTTTGGCCTACCATCTTGAACGACTTCCGCTGAAATTTATCAAATATGATTTTTTTTTGTGGCGATTTTTGACTGTATCGTAAATGTGTTTCAAAAAATGCTTAGCTATTATGGGTGATAATACATTGAAGCGTCTATCAAATTTGTATTAATCATGAATCATGAAAAAAAAATGCTTGGTGTAGACATTTCTAGAGCAGTAAAGCGAACAAAACAGCAAAAAATCCAAAACGAAAACAGACCATAGGGGCATAATTATAATATGGAATGAATTTCTCATATCAATAAAATACAAATGTTTTTTTTTCCCTTTGTCATGTTTGTATCTTTATGTCTTGTTAAATAAGACAATGGAATATTGAATTGTTGCATCTTTTGTTATGGGCTAATGCCAACTGTAAGTATGTTACAGTAAGTATGTACTGTAAGTATGTTACTGTAAGTATGTTACTGTAAGTATGTTACTGTAAGTATGTTACCGTAAGTATGTTACTGTACGAACACATTAACAGGGCCATTCTTACAGATAGGCTTACAAGTAATAATTCTTATTCGATTTGATGCTAATAGGGCCCCGACATATACGTTTAGGCTTGGGACCCGAAATGTAATTTGGGCTAGGGCAACGAAAATTTCTGGAAATATCTGCCTAGGGCCCCGGCATGTACTTTTATGTTTGGGCCCCGAAATGTAATTTTGGCCGAAACGTACTTTGGATTAGGGCCCCCCGACATACATAAGAACGGCTACGTACACCCTTGATCAATTTCAAACACACACATGCACTTGTAAACACACACACACACACACATACAGAGAAAGAGGCGGTGGACCAAGAGGAGGGTGCTCTTAGCGTGCGCCCTGTGTACCGCACAACCCCACAACATGAAACAGTTTACAATATTAACATCTCTTCTCCACCCTCGTACTCAACAGAACTTATCCGCTTCTGCACACACACACACACACACACTCACGCGCATACACACGCGCGCTCATATTCAAACATAAATAAACTAGTCCATAAATCACCATAAGAAACTATTACACATTTTTATAATGTTCATTTGTCATACCCCAAAAAAAAGAACTAGTGTGCCGGGGAAGGGGGGGCGCGATGGGAAAGGCGCCTCTAAAGCGTTAAAAGAATTCAGAACAGACTTGAAGAGCGGGGAAACCTCTTTTTGTTGTTCTTTTTATTTTACAACATCACTTTATGGCCCTTAGACGTCAATAAAGAGAGCCGGCGCGAAGGGAATGACGATAGGAGAAATAAAATTTAGGAAGAAAATTGTCGTGTGAGAGTTAAATAATTTTATGGAAACAGCATTTTTAAAAAAAAAATATAAAAGGGGTTGCGCATGAGATATTACCCGAGTTTGGATCTTTGAATGGATGGATATGTGGGCTAAACGCGTGTGAAACATGCCATCGTTAGTTATTTTAGTTGTGTGTGTGTGAGTGATGGAATGTTAGATGTGTGTGAGAGTTATGGTATGTTAGATGTGTGTGTGTGTGTTTGATGGTATGTTAGATGTGTGTGTGTGATTGATGGTATGTTAGATGTGTGTGTGAGTGATGGTATGTTAGATGTGTGTATGTGAGTGATGGTATGTTAGATGTGTGTGTGAGTGATGGTATGTTAGATGTGTGTGTGATTGATGGTATGTTAGATGTGTGTGTAAGTGATGGTATGTTAGATGTGTGTGTGATTGATGGTATGTTAATGTGTGTGTGAGTGATGGTATGGTAGATGTGTGTGTGTGAGTGATGGTGTGTTAGATGTGTGTGTGATTGATGGTATGTTAGATGTGTGTGTGATTGATGGTATGTTAGATGTGTGTGTAAGTGATGGTATGCTAGATGTGCGTGTGTGAGTGATGGTATGTTAGATGTGTGTGTGATTCATGGTATGTTAGATGTGTGTGTGAGTGATGGTATGTTAGATGTGTGTGTGAGTGATGGTATGTTAGATGTGTGTGTGTGATTGATGGTATGTTAGATGTGTGTGATTGATGGTATGTTAGATGTGTGTATGTGAGTGATGGTATGTTAGATGTGTGTGTGTGTTAGTGATGGTATGTTAGATGTGTGTGTGAGTGATGGTATGTTAGATGTGTGTGTGTGAGTGATGGTATGTTAGATGTGTGTGATTGATGGTATGTTAGATGTGTGTGTGATTGATGGTATGTTAGATGTGTGTGTGTGAGTGATGGTATGTTAGATGTGTGTGTGAGTGATGGTATGTTAGATATGTGTGTGTGAGTGATGGTATGCTAGATGTGTGTGTGATTGATGGTATGGTAGATGTGTGTGTGATTGATGGTATGTTAGATGTGTGTGTGATTGATGGTATGTTAGATGTGTGTAAGTGATGGTATGCTAGATGTGCGTGTGTGATTGATGGTATGTTAGATGTGTGTGTGATTGATGGTATGTTAATGTGTGTGTGAGTGATGGTATGTTAGATGTGTGTGTGAGTGATGGTGTGTTAGATGTGTGTGTGATAGATGGTATGTTAGATGTGTGTGTGATTGATGGTATGTTAGATATGTGTGTGTAAGTGATGGTATGCTAGATGTGCGTGAGTGATTGATGGTATGTTAGATGTGTGTGTGATTGATGGTATGTTGGATGTGTGTGATTGATGGTATGTTAGATGTGTGTGTAAGTGATGGTATGCTAGATGTGTGTGTGTGATTGATGGTATGTTAGATGTGTGTGTGATTGATGGTATGTTAGATGTGTGTGTGTGAGTGATGGTATGTTAGATGTGTGTGTGTGTGAGTGATGGTATGTTAGATGTGTGTGTGAGTGATGGTATGTTAGATGTGTGTGCGAGTGATGGTATGTTAGATGTGTGTGTGATTGATGGTATGTTAGATGTGTGTGTGATTGATGGTATGTTAGATGTGTGTGTGTGAGTGATGGTATGTTAGACGTGTGTGTGAGTGATGGTATGTTAGATGTGTGTGTGAGTGATGGTATGTTAGATATGTGTGTGTGAGTGATGGTATGCTAGATGTGTGTGTGTGATTGATGGTATGTTAGATGTGTGTGTGTTTGATGGTATGTTAGATGTGTGTGTGTGATTGATGGTATGTTAGATGTGTGTGTGTGTGTTTGATGGTTTGTTAGATGTGTGTGTGTGATTGATGGTATGCTAGATGTATGTGTGTGAGTGATGGAATGTTAGATGTGTGTGAGAGTGATGGTATGTTAGATGTGTGTGTGTGTGTTTGATGGTATGTTAGATGTGTGTGTGTGATTGATGGTATGTTAGATGTGTGTGTGTGAGTGATGGTATGTTAGATGTGTGTATGTGAGTGATGGTATGTTAGATGTGTGTGTGAGTGATGGTATGTTAGATGTGTGTGTGAGTGATGGTATGTTAGATATGTGTGTGTGAGTGATGGTATGCTAGATGTGTGTGTGTGATTGATGGTATGTTAGATGTGTGTGTGTGTTTGATGGTATGTTAGATGTGTGTGTGTGATTGATGGAATGTTAGATGTGTGTGTGTGTGTTTGATGGTATGTTAGATGTGTGTGTGTGATTGATGGTATGCTAGATGTATGTGTGTGAGTGATGGAATGTTAGATGTGTGTGAGAGTGATGGTATGTTAGATGTGTGTGTGTGTGTGTTTGATGGTATGTTAGATGTGTGTGTGTGATTAATGGTATGTTAGATGTGTGTGTGTGAGTGATGGTATGTTAGATGTGTGTGTGAGTGATGGTATGTTAGATATGTATGTGTGAGTGATGGTATGCTAGATGTGTGTGTGTGATTGATGGTATGTTAGATGTGTGTGTGTGTGTTTGATGGTATGTTAGATGTGTGTGAATGATGGTATGTTAGATGTGTGTGTGAGTGATGGAATGTTAGATGTGTGTGTGAGTGATGGTATGTTAGATGTGTGTGTGATTGATGGTATGTTAGATGTGTGTGTAAGTGATGGTATGCTAGATGTGCGTGTGTGAGTGATGGTATGTAAGATGTGTGTGTGATTCATGGTATGTTAGATGTGTGTGTGAGTGATGGTATGTTAGATGTGTGTGTGAGTGATGGTATGTTAGATGTGTGTGTGTGATTGATGGTATGTTAGATGTGTGTGATTGATGGAATGTTAGATGTGTGTATGTGAGTGATGGTATGTTAGATGTGTGTGTGTGAGTGATGGTATGTTAGATGTGTGTGTGAGTGATGGTATGTTAGATGTGTGTGTGTGAGTGATGGTATGTTAGATGTGTGTGTGATTGATGGTATGTTAGATGTGTGTGTGATTGATGGTATGTTAGATGTGTGTGTGTGAGTGATGGTATGTTAGATGTGTGTGTGAGTGATGGTATGTTAGATATGTGTGTGTGAGTGATGGTATGCTAGATGTGTGTGTGATTGATGGTATGTTAGATGTGTGTGTGATTGATGGTATGTTAGATGTGTGTGTGATTGATGGTATGTTAGATGTGTGTGTAAGTGATGGTGTGTTAGATGTGTGTGTGATAGATGGTATGTTAGATGTGTGTGTGATTGATGGTATGTTAGATATGTGTGTGTAAGTGATGGTATGCTAGATGTGCGTGAGTGATTGATGGTATGTTAGATGTATGTGTGATTGATGGTATGTTGGATGTGTGTGTGATTGATGGTATGTTAGATGTGTGTGTAAGTGATGGTATGCTAGATGTGTGTGTGTGATTGATGGTATGTTAGATGTGTGTGTGATTGATGGTATGTTAGATGTGTGTGTGTGAGTGATGGTATGTTAGATGTGTGTGTGTGTGAGTGATGGTATGTTAGATGTGTGTGTGAGTGATGGTATGTTAGATGTGTGTGTGAGTGATGGTATGTTAGATGTGTGTGTGATTGATGGTATGTTAGATGTGTGTGTGATTGATGGTATGTTAGATGTGTGTGTGAGTGATGGTATGTTAGATGTGTGTGTGAGTGATGGTATGTTAGATATGTGTGTGTGAGTGATGGTATGCTAGATGTGTGTGTGATTGATGGTATGTTAGATGTGTGTGTGATTGGTGGTATGTTAGATGTGTGTGTGGTTGATGGTATGTTAGATGTGTGTGTGATTGATGGTATGTTAGATGTGTGTGTGGTGATGGTTTGTTAGATGTGTGTGTGTGATTGATGGTATGTTAGATGTGTGTGTGATTGATGGTATGTTAGATGTGTGTGTGTGAGTGATGGTATGTTAGATGTGTGTGTGAGTGATGGTATGTTAGATGTGTGTGATTGATGGTATGTTAGATGTGTGTGTGATTGATGGTATGTTAATGTGTGTGTGAGTGATGGAATGTTAGATGTGTGTGAGAGTGATGGTATGTTAGATGTGTGTGTGTGTGTTTGATGGTATGTTAGATGTGTGTGTGTGATTGATGGTATGTTAGATGTGTGTGTGTGATTGATGGTATGTTAGATGTGTGTCTGATTGATGGTATGTTAGATGTGTGTATGTGAGTGATGGTATGTTAGATGTGTGTGTGAGTGATGGTATGTAAGATGTGTGTGTGAGTGATGGTATGTTAGATATGTGTGTGTGAGTGATGGTATGCTAGATGTGTGTGTGTGATTGATGGTATGTTAGATGTGTGTGTGTTTGATGGTATGTTAGATGTGTGTGTGTGATTGATGGTATGTTAGATGTGTGTGTGTGTGTTTGATGGTATGTTAGATGTGTGTGTGTGATTGATGGTATGCTAGATGTATGTGTGTGAGTGATGGAATGTTAGATGTGTGTGAGAGTGATGGTATGTTAGATGTGTGTGTGTGTGTTTGATGGTATGTTAGATGTGTGTGTGTGATTGATGGTATGTTAGATGTGTGTGTGTGTGAGTGATGGTATGTTAGATGTGTGTATGTGAGTGATGGTATGTTAGATGTGTGTGTGAGTGATGGTATGTTAGATGTGTGTGTGAGTGATGGTATGTTAGATATGTGTGTGTGAGTGATGGTATGCTAGATGTGTGTGTGTGATTGATGGTATGTTAGATGTGTGTGTGTGTTTGATGGTATGTTAGATGTGTGTGTGTGATTGATGGAATGTTAGATGTGTGTGTGTGTGTGTTTGATGGTATGTTAGATGTGTGTGTGTGATTGATGGTATGTTGATGTATGTGTGTGAGTGATGGAATGTTAGATGTGTGTGAGAGTGATGGTATGTTAGATGTGTGTGTGTGTGTTTGATGGTATGTTAGATGTGTGTGTGTGATTAATGGTATGTTAGATGTGTGTGTGTGAGTGATGGTATGTTAGATGTGTGTATGTGAGTGATGGTATGTTAGATGTGTGTGTGAGTGATGGTATGTTAGATGTGTGTGTGAGTGATGGTATGTTAGATATGTGTGTGTGAGTGATGGTATGCTAGATGTGTGTGTGTGATTGATGGTATGTTAGATGTGTGTGTGTGTGTTTGATGGTATGTTAGATGTGTGTGAATGATGGTATGCTAGATGTGCGTGTGTGAGTGATGGTATGTAAGATGTGTGTGTGATTCATAGTATGTTAGATGTGTGTGTGAGTGATGGTATGTTAGATGTGTGTGTGAGTGATGGTATGTTAGATGTGTGTGTGTGATTGATGGTATGTTAGATGTGTGTGATTGATGGTATGTTAGATGTGTGTATGTGAGTGATGGTATGTTAGATGTGTGTGTGTGAGTGATGGTATGTTAGATGTGTATGTGAGTGATGGTATGTTAGATGTGTGTGTGAGTGATGGTATGTTAGATGTGTGTGTGATTGATGGTATGTTAGATGTGTGTGTGATTGATGGTATGTTAGATGTGTGTGTGAGTGATGGTATGTTAGATGTGTGTGTGAGTGATGGTATGTTAGATATGTGTGTGTGAGTGATGGTATGCTAGATGGTGTTGTGTGTGATTGATGGTATGTTAGATGTGTGTGATTGATGGTATGTTAGATGTGTGTGATTGATGGTATGTTAGATGTGTGTGTGATTGATGGTATGTTAGATGTGTGTGTGAGTGATGGTATGTTAGATGTGTGTGTGAGTGATAATATGTTAGATATGTGTGTGTGAGTGATGGTATGCTAGATGTGTGTGTGATTGATGGTATGTTAGATGTGTGTGTGATTGATGGTATGTTAGATGTGTGTGTGATTGATGGTATGTTAGATGTGTGTGTGAGTGATGGTATGTTAGATGTGTGTGTGTGATTGATGGTATGTTAGATGTGTGTGTGATTGATGGTATGTTAGATGTGTGTGTGTGAGTGATGGTATGTTAGATGTGTGTGTGTGAGTGATGGTATGTTAGATGTGTGTGTGAGTGATGGTATGTTAGATGTGTGTGTGAGTGATGGTATGTTAGATGTGTGTGTGATTGATGGTATGTTAGATGTGTGTGTGAATGATGGTATGTTAGATGTGTGTGTGTGAGTGATGGTATGTTAGATGTGTGTGTGAGTGATGGTATGTTAGATATGTGTGTGTGAGTGATGGTATGCTAGATGTGTGTGTGATTGATGGTATGTTAGATGTGTGTGTGATTGGTGGTATGTTAGATGTGTGTGTGGTTGATGGTATGTTAGATGTGTGTGTGATTGATGAGTATGTTAGATATGTGTGTGTGGTGATGGTTTGTTAGATGTGTGTGTGATTGATGGTATGTTAGATGTGTGTGTGATTGATGGTATGTTAGATGTGTGTGTGTATATTGTGTTGATGGTATGTTAGATGTGTGTGTGTGATTGATGGTATGTTAGATGTGTGTGTGATTGATGGTATGTTAGATGTGTGTGTGATTGATGGTATGTTAGATGTGTGTATGTGAGTGATGGTATGTTAGATGTGTGTGTGAGTGATGGTATGTTAGATGTGTGTGTGAGTGATGGTATGTTCATATATGTGTATTGGTGATGGTATGCTAGATGCATGTGTGTGATTGATGGTATGTTAGATGTGTGTATGTGAGTGATGGTATGTTAGATGTGTGTGTGTGAGTGATCGTATGTTAGATGTGTGTGAGTGATGGTATGTTAGATATGTGTGTGTGAGTGATGGTATGCTAGATGTGTGTGTGTGATTGATGGTATGTTAGATGTGTGTGTGTTTGATGGTATGTTAGATGTGTGTGTGTGTGATTGATGGTATGTTAGATGTGTGTGTGTGTGTTTGATGGTATGTTAGATGTGTGTGTGTGATTGATGGTATGCTAGATGTATGTGTGTGGGTGATGGAATGTTAGATGTGTGTGAGAGTGATGGTATGTTAGGATGTGTGTGTGTGTGTTTGATGGTATGTTAGATGTGTGTGTGTGATTGATGGTATGTTAGATGTGTGTGCGAGTGATGGTATGTTAGATGTGTGTATGTGAGTGATGGTATGTTAGATGTGTGTGTGAGTGATGGTATGTTAGATGTGTGTGTGAGTGATGGTATGTTAGATGTGTGTGTGTGAGTGATGGTATGTTAGATGTGTGTATGTGAGTGATGGTATGTTAGATGTGTGTGTGAGTGATGGTATGTTAGATGTGTGTGTGAGTGATGGTATGTTAGATATGTGTGTGTGAGTGATGGTATGCTAGATGTGTGTGTGTGATTGATGGTATGTTAGATGTGTGTGTGTGTTTGATGGTATGTTAGATGTGTGTGAATGATGGTATGTTAGATGTGTGTGTGTGAGTGATGGAATGTTAGATGTGTGTGAGAGTGATGGTATGTTAAATGTGTGTGTGTGTGTGTTTGATGGTATGTTAGATGTGTGTGTGTGATTGATGGTATGTTAGATGTGTGTGTGTGAGTGATGGAATGTTAGATGTGTGTGAGAGTGATGGTATGTTAGACGGGTGTGTGAGTGATATAAGCTTTTTTTTGTATTTTTTTTTTTACATTTTTTGGGGACTTAAGCAAAGTTACTTTGGGGGGCGGGGGGGGAGGGCACTAAAAACCTTTGATAAAAAGCCTCTCAACGGATGGACTTCCGCCACCTCCCCCTTTTATCATCGGCGGCCCCAGACTCTGGTGTAATATTCTTTTATTTCATCTTGGTATTACATTATGCGATCTGCTTTTAATCTGCAGATTACACGCCTTAATTTCTCTCAGTAGATAATCTACTTGAATATTGAGCCTATACATCGTACTGCTCAGATTCATTCACTTTTTAAACCTCTTCACTAACGGGTCCGTTATGAAAAAAAAATTATATTTCTCTGACCTCTCTTAGGGTCATCTCTGGGCTTGCACTAGTCTATCTATCTATCTATCTATCTATCTATCTATCTATCTATCTATCTATCTATCTATCTATCTATCTATCTATCTATCTATCTATCTATCTATCTATCTATCTATCTATCTATCTATCTATCTATCTATCTATCTATCTATCTATCTATCTATCTATCTATCTGTCTGTCTATCTATCTATCTATCTATCTATCTATCTATCTATCTACCTATCTATCTGTCTGTCTGTCTGTCTATCTATCTATCTATCTATCTATCTATCTATCTATCTATCTATCTATCTGTCTGTCTGTCTATCTATCTATCTATCTATCTGTCTGTCTGTCTTTTTATCTGTTTGTCTGTCTTTTTATCTGTCTTTCTTGCTGCGTGTCTTTCTGTTTGACTACCAATTTATCCACCTATCTATACATCTTTCTGACTGTCAATCACTGTCAATCACTGTCAATCAGTGATCTATATCCCTTCCACCCATTAATCTCCGCCTGTGCACGTTAGAGAAAGGAACATGCCTCTTCTGACCAGAATTTCGTCAAGTTATTTTTACCAACGACAAACACCGATGTGTATGCGTGAGTGGGGTGGGAGGGGAGGGGGCGCCGCTCGCTGTCACTGTCAAACATTCCACTCGAGAGTGAGTAAATTGTTTTTTCCTGTCCGCTTTGTTTATTCTGTCGGACTCTACCGCAGTTTGATTTTGAATGCTCCAGGTTTCGTGTTCCGGTGAAATGTGTGATCCTTGCAGCTTTAAGGAACAACACGCAGATAGAGTCATGATAAACAGATAGATTTATGATAGGCAGATAGAGTCGTGATAAACAGATAGATTTATGATAGGCAGATAGAGTAACGATAGACTGGTAGAGTTACGATGAATCGATAGACTCATGACAGACTGATAGGTTCATAATAAAAAATAAAAAAAAAACATTTTATTTACGCGAGTTAAATTTATGTTAATGATGTATATGCGTTGTTATGTACACACTCATTTACATATCAACGATGTATCTATACTGTACAGTTATTTATTTACAAGCTAACACTGTGCACCGTTCTTTTTAATTTTATAACCAAATGATGTATATTTGAATTTTGATTCTTCAGTTTCCGACAAAGACAAAAGTAAATGTGTCCTACAATTATTAAATTATTATTATTATGCAAATTATTAAGGCTAAGATGTAAAAAGCTTGTTTTTTTTTTGTAATATGTCAACAAAGTCAGAGTCAAAGGTGATTTTTATAAATTTGTTTTCATTCCAAAATGATTATGTGTAACGGAGAGTTCGGAAATCGAGTTTTTTTTTTTTTACAAGTACTGACAGTGAAATTTTGTAGTAGCAGTAAAAAGGTCAGCATGAATTGTACTTTGTGAAATAAAAATTGTGTTTCAAATAATGGATCAGTGGAATAAGAGATAAAAACAACAAATGACGATTGTACTTTATAAAAAAAGATCCAGTTACTAACTTTGGTCCATGATGGTCGGCTAGCCACTTATTAAAAAACAAAACCTAGGTGAACTAACCTCCATTAATATATATATATAATATGTAATATGTAAATATATATATATATATATATATATATATATATATGTATATATATATATATATATATATATATATATATATATATATATATGAGACGCAGCTATCATTTTCACATTGAATGTTGAAGCTGTGTGTAATTTGGCTCTGAGTGCATGTTTCTGCGTGAGTAGGTATATATCTGTGCGTTCAAGTGTGCGTTCATATGTGCGTGTGTGTGTCTTGCATGCATTGCTACTTTCCTTCATATTTTTACACCTCCTCCCCACCACACCCCCAGCCCCTTCAAATCAACCAACATGAAACACGTAATACTGCTGCAATAACAACAGGTGATAACACAACGGTAAGACACGTCAAGGAGGGGGGGATCGGTAGTTGTGGTGGTGGGTGGTCTGTATGAGGCTGGAGTGTGAGTTTGGGTGCTGACATGTGTGTGTGTGTGTGTGGCGAGTTGATAGATCTGAATGATATTTACCTGTTTAACACTTCAGTTAAACACTGTGAATGAAATCTGGAGGAAACATTTAACCGTTACAAAAGTAGGAACAGGAAAATTTCACGATTATATATTTTTAAAGAAAGTATAAAGACCCATTACTATCTACTTGCTCTTCTCGTCAAGACATATGTCATCGGGGCAGATGAAGTGTAGAATTCATCTGTTTCTATAACCTTGGCATGAGAAGAAATTGTGTTTAGCACTACGTCCAGCCGCCTTTAATTCCCCAACTTATAGTCAGCTGGGTGGACTTGTGGGACGACTTTGCAACGAATTTCGCCGGGAAAAATGTACATGGTTCTCATCGAGGATCGAACCCAGGACTCTCAGGTCTTCTTTTACAACGAAAGAATCTCTTTTTTTAGGCTGTGACGTGTACATGTTTTCCCCCATGAGGACGGGTTTAGCAGGGCATATATTTAGTTCCGTGGGCTTGGTTCATTTCACACAGAATTAAATTTTGTGCCGTTTAGGATTAACGAAGTTGAATGACACATCAAGAGGAATATGATCCAATCTGAGCTGAGTTAGATGGAGAGATTGAGGAAACCGCAGATCACGTGGTATTTGAGTGAGTGCATCGAGCTGACGGACCACAGGATGGACCAGTCGGGTAGCTTGCTGGACATTGGCCTCTATGGCAGTTACCAGAGAGAGAGAGAGAGAGAGAGAGAGATAGAGAGATAGAGAGAGATAGAGAGAGAGACAGAGAGATAGAGAAAGAGACAGAGAGAGAGAGAGACAGAGAGATAGATAGAGAGAGAGAGATAGAGTGAGAGATAGAGAGAGACAGAGAGATAGAGAGAGAGAGAGACAGAGACAGAGAGAGAGAGAGACAGAGAGATAGAGAGAGAGAGACAGAGAGATAGAGAGAGTGATATATAGAGAGAGAGATAGAGAGAGAGAGAGAGACAGAGACAGAGAGATAGAGAGAGAGACAGAGAGATAGAGAGAGAGACATATATATATATATATAGATATATATATATATAGAGAGAGAGAGAGAGAGAGTGAGAGAGAGATGTATTCTTAAATTTTTAACCACAGATAATAATCACATGAGGGATTTTAAAATGCCGCCCATTTCCGATGCCCAATAATCTTTTTTGGTGAAAATGCGCACATTATTGTTAACAAAGCGCCACCTTCCTAATTACGCATTTGAAGGCATGTTCATCTTTAAATTTAGAGTTGTCAAAAATCCCACTAAAGCAGGCAAAGGCAATTACGCAATAACATCGCTAAAACAGCTTTTTTTTTTTAATTAGAAGATAACCGTCATTGTGTTTCACGGCGAGTCTCTCTGTTTAATTCTTACACTGAGTTCAACATGCGTGCAATGGAAACATCCGATTACGTCTCTAAACTTTAACACGCCCAATATGAATAAAGTTAATTCATATCATACTATGGGAAAATCCGATTGCTTCTGTTAGTTAATTAAAAAAAAAACAAAATTGCGTCATCAAAACTTTCTCACACTGTGAACAACGTCATCATGACCTTTAAAACTTGTAAATAGACAAGGCACCTTTAAACCCCCCTCGGTTCGTACTTTAGAACGCCCACAACATTTGCAGCCAGGTGAGGTTTTTTTTTTTCAATGAAGAATTTTATGATTTATGGAACTTTTTTGTCTAGTGATATTGAAATGCACAAGACATAGAATCTACCGACACACGCACAAGAAGTAGGGCTAGGAGTTGTATAGGATTAGTGAAAAATCCTTCAGAAAGTAAATGTAATGTCGAAGAAGACATAAATTGCCGAAGAAAGCAAATACAGATTTAATGCTGTAAACTATCATGTACAGAATATTTTTGGTGGTTTGCAGCAGTTTTTCTTGTTTACATCCATTTACTACTTTGAAAATTCCAAGTTTCAAAAACATAAATCCTTTATATATATATACCTGAAAACCCAATTCCATTAGATGTGACGATGGCATACTATCCATCTTTTAAAATTTGTGAATGAATGGCGGCTTCCAATACTCTAAGGCGAGTTCTTTTACACGCCGGCGTTTCATTAAGCCAGTTAGATATCAATATCATATTGCTTTGAATAGGTGTAGTTTTACCTGAAGAAACTGACCGCATACATTTTAATTTTTTTTAATAGAAGTGCCATGACCTAATGTATCACTATTATGAATTAAAGTGATGGGTTATCTATTTTGATTTGCACAACAGGCAGGCATGCAAACTGAAAGAAAGATAGATAGATAGCTAGATGGGAGGATAGATAGGTGAATATATATATATATATATATATATATATATATATATATATAGATAGATAGATAGATAGGTAGATAGATTGGAGGATAGATAGATAGATGGATAGATAGATAGATAGATAGATAAATAGATGGGAGGATAGATAGATAGATGGATAGATATATAGATGAATAGATGGACAGATGGATACTTTAATGGATATATTAAAGGATATAGTATGTATATGATAAAAGATACAAATGTATTAACTTTAATTACGAGCTAGATTACTTCGATGAAGAATTTAACTCAACAGTAAAATATGAGAAATCATGGTCATATTTTTATCATTTTACAGGTAATCTGTTTTTTTTTTACGTTTGTGACCTTAGCGGTTTTTTTTTTCCCGTTACTTTAATTTCTGTTAATATCAATAACGGGTACATGAAATATAATACTGCCAATACAAAAATCAATACAATGTATACATAAATGAATCGAACAGAAGTATTGCAGCAGAACATGTTTATGTTTGGAATATTCATAAAAAAGTGTGTGTGTGTGTGTGTGCGGGGGGGGGGGAATACGGTTAGGGTTAGTGTATTGGATTTTTATGCACGTCAGGATTATAATGGGAACACATAAACTTGGTTGTAATAGCAAGGGAGATGGGCTGATGCAGCCTTCTGAATATGTAACGGCTTTAATAGGTTGACCGCTAAAAATAAAAAAAAAAACTGGTTTGGCATGGCTTGGGTGGGCGCACATCATGGCTCTGGGACACTTACCGTCTTCTGTAACTTCATCGTCAAAGAGTCCCTCTGCCACAAGGTAAGCCTCAAGTTCCTTGTGAAACAGCCGGATCACACTTCCGCCCTGGTGCAGGATGGGAAGAAGAAAAAAACAAAAACAAATATATATTTATATATGCTATGTTGGTCGATTTCATTTTAATTATATGAAATATTTTAACGATTTATTTTTAAAATAACGAAATATATCAATATAATAATAATTTATAATTTAACACCTGCAAAAACATGGCAAATTTTTTCCTGAGTGTTGACTGGTAGCAAAATATGAATAAATGATCTAGAATTAAATTATTCCTGTAAAAAAAAATAATTCGAAAGCTCAAAAATATCACCTTTTAACATTTCTTTTAATTACTTCTAATTATTCATAAATAGTCTTCAATTAGAATTTTATTAGATAGAAAAATCAAATTTTTCCGCTTCCTGTTTTTATGTGATTATTTTTTCTTCTTTGAAATGTAAACTTTCTTTTTGTTTCAAAACTTAAATTCAGATAAAAATGGTTATTATAACTAAGCTTCAGAAGTACTAGCTTTGGACTAACAACGTTATTTCAATGACTGAAACTTTCAGTATAAGATTATTCTTTTGATTTAGACATACAGAGATAATACATCTTCTGAGGTCTGCATCATAAGCATACAATTAGTATAATATCCAGTTATTGAATATATGATTTTATATTGGAGTGAAAATAAGTTTAATATCGAATGCAAAGTACTGTTACATTATATATATATATATATATATATATATATATATATATATATATATATATATATATTATACTTTCAACGGCCGTATACAACTCATCAATATAAATGTATAGAAGATACAGAGTTATATGCTCTTAAGCTTAAGCCTGGTGTAGGTGTACACTATTTCAGCGAAGGCAAACCATAAACGGTACAGAAGTGTATGAACGAAAAAACCAAAAAAAAAAAAGAAAACCAACAAAAGCAACAATAATCAGAACCTAAATAATGGCCATATTAGTGTTTCTATATGGATTATAGACATATATATATATAGTAGTCATGTGCATCGCTAGGAATTTTTTTCCAGGGGGGGGGGGCAAACAATTTTCCAGGGGGGAGGGCAAATAACAACTTTATGACATTTTTTTAAATGTAGGGGGGGGGGGAGCAAATGCCCCGCTCTTTTATGACATTTTTTTCAAAATGGGGGGGGGGGGGCATGAATACGCCCATGATAGTAATACAGAAAAAAAAATTGAGCGAAAGTAGAGATTAAAAAAAAAGCCAGCTTTTCCCCATCAGCCCACAAACATTCAGCAGAGGCTGTGAAAATATTAGTGGATTAGTGGCATCCATTACAAATTACAGTTTACAAAGACGTATACAAAGCTAGGACGTTTTTGGTTGAATTCATTTAAACTTAGGACGAACAAAAAAAAAAGTCACTGAGGAGATATTAATGTGTGGGGTAGACGTGGTGAGGGTGTGTGTGGGGGGGGGTGGGTGGGTAGGGGAATTGCTCAGCAAGAAGTACTAAATAAGTCATCAATTACGTCTTATGGAATACGGTTCCGCGTTCATGTTGTGAATTACTAGATTGTATTCATGGAGCGACGCCCGTCCCCCATCCCCCCCCCCCCCCCCCCCCAACTCCCACGTCCCGCCCGTGAGGAAGGTACCCCTCCCTTTAAACATTATTTTATTTTTTTTCCTTTCACCTAACTGTAATAAATTGTTTGTTACAGATCCCGCTAATAGCATTCGTACTGGGCCCACGCGCCCTTCAGATGTTTTCTCACGTCTGCTGATTTGCGCCTGGAGATATATCTTCCACCATACGATGTTAAGAAATTTAAACAAATTAAACATGAGACTTTTTGAGATGACTATATTACAAAAAAACAACAACAACAACACTATCTTTCATTCTTAAATTAATGAGAGGAAATGTAGAAATATTGAAAAGAAAAAAAAAATATTGACATAGAAGAAAGGTGTGTGAGGGGAAAGAGGAGGGAAGGAGGGGGGAAATCATGACCAACATACGACTAGAAATTTACATCAGGCCAACATGTAACGTTTTATAAATTGTTTTTTTTTGTAACAGCAGGAACACTGAGATAGCAACACAGAATGAATTCTATTATATATATATATATATATATATATATATATATATATATATAAAGATAATATAGTCAGATAAATAGAATTAACTGGTACCGTAGACAGAGACTCAAACGCCCCCCACACACACACATACACACACACACATACTATAAGCTAAAGAGGATTTTTAAAAAATTACAAACAATTTCTGTACAGACCGAAACGATTTCATCGTGTGTTTGGGTGTGTTTGTATAGGTATGTTTATTAAGGTAAATCTGTAATCCTGTAGGTATGTTTATGAAGGTAAATATGTAATTCTGTAGTTGTGTTTATTAAGGTAAATATGTAATTCTGTAGGTGTGTTTATTAAGGTAAATATGTAATTCTGTAGGTGTGTTTATTAAGGTAAATCTGTAATATTGTTGGTGTGTTTATTAAGGTAAATCTGTAATACTGTAGGTGTGTTTATTAAGGTAAATATGTAATTCTGTAGTTGTGTTTATTAAGGTAAATATGTAATTCTGTAGGTGTGTTTATTAAGGTAAATCTGTAATACTGTAGGTGTGTTTATTAAGGTAAATCTGTAATTCTGTAGGTGTGTTTCTAAAAATAAGTGTTTGATTTTTTTGGCTGTTGGTGTGTGTTTGTAAAGGTAAGTGTGTTAGTATATATGTGTTTGTAAAGGTAACTGTTTTATTGTATATGTGTTTGTAAAGGTGAGTGTTTTAGTGTATATGTTATGTAAAGGTGAGTGTTTTAGTGTATATGTGTATGTAAAGGTAAGTGTTTTAGGGCATATCTGTTTGTAAAGGTAAGTGTTTTAGGGCATATGTGTTTGTAAAGTTTAGTTTAACAATCTCACTTATTCACACCCCTATGTTAAAAATAAAATAGCCTCTGTACTACCACCGTCTTCAACAAATGTGCTTCCGCCTGAACAAAACATTTAATGTTCTTCCCAAAAAAAAATACCTGCAAGAAATACTTTCGAATTAGTCTACTCCCCCTATTCGGAACAAATCAAAAGAAACTAAATACCTTTGTTTGGAGCTCTTGAAACTTAGATAAATGTAAAATGTTCCAAAAATATTTCTTATAATGTGTTTATTGTAAACAGAAACAAAAATAAAGTATAACGTGTAGGCCTATATGTTTTATGTTTTTCGTTTTTTTTTTCAAAAAATCAATAAAAACAAACACTGAAGAAACGAAATATTGATTGTTATTAAGATGAGATAGGAAAAGTACAGAGTACAATGTTTAGTACAAAGGTACATGAAAAATTGTTAAATTACACAAAGTCTGTCTAAAAAGATCAGATTCAAAATAAGGCGAAAATGAAGCAGACAAAAAAAAATATTTTCATTTATGGTAAGTTAATTCTATTGGCTACAATTTGCAATATAAAATATCTTTTTCATATTAGAATTAATACATATTTATGTGTTTTTTTTTCATTCTCTGAAGAAGATTTTTTTTTTAAATTTAACAGAGAAAATAATTAACAAGAGTCTATGCTTACGTATTTTTTTTTTGCTTTTGTACATTATTTCAGATTGAATACAAGGAAATAAGACTGTTTCATACTACATCAAATAAATAGTTATTATGACACGATGAGAAATAAATAAAAGGGGGTTGGGTATTGTTAGACACTGACCGATATAGGATATTGATAAAGATATATTTATTGATATATATATATATATATATATATATATATATACACACACACATTGACTATTAAGTGTAGTTTTACTTTGATAATTGTACTGTGTACCTTTATGAATTTGGGAATAACTGAAATGCCTCTCTGAAACACAAACGAGACAATGTAAAAGAGAAAAAAAAGAAAATGAAATAATGATTTGACACACTGCAAAAAAATCAAGTATTTTAATAAACAATAAAATAAAATAAAAAATCAAAATAAATTAAAAAAAACTATAATTAACACCTCTAAATCTTAGTGTTAGTAGAACTGATCTAAAACAAACAAACCTAAATGAAATAATAGGCCTACATAAATCTAAACATTGCCAAATGAGAATATAAATATAATGTAGCCTATACATACATCGATCATTAGGCCTATACGTATAATTTTCTTTTTGAGGCCGGGTGGGAGGGGGGGGGGAGTGTTTTGGCTATTTTTTTTCTACTCCATTTTTTTAAGCATTCCGGGAATTACGATAGCTATTTATAGATGTAATGAAAATATTAATCACTAACCCACTTTTTTTTAAAAAATAAAAATATTTGTTTAAATGCTTATTGTTTGATAGATTAAGAGATGGGATATAATACAATAATTATCATATCATACTACTTTAAACAAAAAAAAAACCTCAAAAAAGAAAAAGAAAAATTAATTACTGATGTATTCACCATGAGGCGTGAAATTATTTCACTTAATCTACAAAATAATTCTTTTATTTATTTTCTCCCCATTGTTTGTAAATGAAAGCCTTTTGGCTTAGAGAGAGGGAAAAAAAACAAATAACAGGAACGATAATAACATAAAAGTATAAATAATGAGATAACGTTTAGTCCCCGTGACGTACAAGCTAAATTGTCTACAACAACATCGCCAGGGAATGGGTAAAAAGGAAAAATTCTTTTTTAATTGAAAGTGACAAAATTAAAGTAAACTGAATTTTTATTTTTTGTTAGCTTGGGCTAGACCTTTCGTTTATATCAGGTCCGTTTTATTTTGTGTTGGTATTTTTAATTATTTGGATTGCCAGGATGTACCAAGTCTGTGTAATAATCCCCCCTCCTCTTCCCCCTCCCCAGCCTTTAAGCCTAGCCCCGTGTATGGTACAAAACTTTCAACGTCAGATGCCGTCGCTTATATTGTTACTGACCAAAAAAAAGAAAATAACGTTGAAAAAGTAATTTGATTTTCGTCTTTTTTTAAAAAAAAAAATTTCACTGGGTTGAGTTATAAAAATAAAGCTTCACAATTCAGCGCCCTGCCGGTAAGGACCTATAATGGAAATTTTAAAAAATGTCAAACTGACCTTGACGTAGAGGTCAAGCTCTGGGTTTTCTTTGCAGAATCTGATCAACGTGAAACCAGATCTCTCCACACCGAGATTCAGTTCCGAACTTTTGAAAGGTCAACAGAGGTCGGGAGAATTCATTGAATGGAAATTAAAAAAAAAACGATTTCGTTAAAAGCTGGAACCTTAAATAAATTAGCCTTAATTTTATATGACTCATAAAAAAAAATGGCAAACTTACCCAAAGGTGAAGTGATCAACTTGAAAGCCGGAGCTAGCGTGAAAGAAGTGACCAGGCGATTTGATGCTTTCAAAGATGATCTGGTCATAGATTTGGACCTGAAGGTAAAACCAGAAGTCTTAATATAATTGTAATTTATTCAGTTTATGACTTTTTGTTATGTCAAATAAATGGAGTGATGCAACAGGTGATATGCAAGCAAACCAATTCATCACCCACGCTTTTTTCCGGGTATTAAACAAATTTTGTTTTTTTAAAGTTTATTATTGTTTGTATGATATATATTCTGTCATGTTTTATTTTCAACAAGGACAATTTGCTTTAGAATTTTCTTTTGTAGAGACTAATGACATTAACATTAATTAATTACACTTATTGATTATACATGCTTATTACACCAAATACATTCATTTACTGATTACACTTAAAGATTACACCTATTGAATGTTCATATCAATTACATTTACTGATTACACCTATTGATTACTCTAGAATGTTATTTCTACTGATTACACTTGAAGATTACTTGCACTGATTACTTTTTGTGATTCAGCGTACTTAATACTACTGATTACACTTTATCGCTACACTTCCTGAGTAGACGTAATGATCACTTTTAATGATTTCACTTACTGATTACACTTTATAGCTACACTTCCTGAGTAGACGTAATGATCACTCATTTTGATTATATTTACTGATTACACTTTATAGCTACACTTCCTGAGTAGACGTAATGATCACTTTTAATGATTTCACTTACTGATTACACTTTATAGCTACACTTCCTGAGTAGACGTAATGATCACTCATTTTGATTATATTTACTGATTACACTTTATAAAGAGACTTACCACTTCTCCCTCCGACTTGACTTTATACTGGGGTAAAATTCTGAACTGGGCGTTTTTAGCGTTGAACTCTTGCAGCATGATCTGAGGACATTGAGTTCAAAGTTCACAAGACATTTAAGTGAAATCTCAGTTACATTACTATTTTTTTTTATATGAATATCAAGCTTATTAATTTTTTTTTCGGGTGGGGAGGAGAGTGGGGGGGGGGGAGGGGGAGGGGGGGGGCTTCGTTTTTTGTTTGTCAGCCCGCGGCCTTGTGGCACCGACGTGGTCAAGCGTCGGCCCGCCAAAGCCAAGGCCGGCCAGTGAAGATGTTTGATTCGGTCCCGCGCCTAATCTGTAGAGATCAATGACATTTCCATTTGACCGATACAAGACACACACTCTCCGTCCTTATGATCTTGGTCGGGCTCTTTCCGTCAAATTTGAGAACCGAGGCTAAGAAAGTTTTCCAATCTTCCCCGTAGCCTTATATGCAAGCATATAAAGGTTCAGATCCCGGCAAGTGTAGTCATCTACCGCCGTGGTGCCTCCGTAGTCATTGCGCACTCTTTTATGGTGGGTGTGTGGATGGGGGGAGAGGGGGCGGGATGAAGAACAAGGGCGCTTCAAATATCGACTCACGGGTAGTTCAAAATATCAAACAAACATCAAACATCTGATCCTCACAGTGACTTTAATCTATTGTACATAGGTCACGCACTAGATCAGGGGTGGGCAATTTTTTTTTTTGAGTCGTGGGCCACGTTAGGTTCATAAATTTACCGACGGGCATCGCAGGATCAAGATCAGATACACTGGTATAAAGTAAATTAAGACGTCATTACATACACATCTAGTGCTGTGCTATTTACTCAGCAACGAGTGGCAGGCAGGATGAAATTATCTGGTGGGACCGATTTGGCCACCGGGCTGTAGTTTGCCCCATGGTTGGCGCCAGATCTATAAAAATCGGATTTTCCCCATATCATGCAGCACTCATTTCACCATATCGACTTCTTTGTAATGGAGACTTGATGTTGTTACCTTGCTAATCTTTACTCCAGTGACTGTACTGATAATCATTAACCTCTCTCTGTAATCCGTTCGCTATCAACTCATTTATACAATAGTGTAGGAAGGTTACGGCGAGTCGTGCGGCCGAACCATGAAGGGGCGCTGAAAAGGCGCTGCTGAATGTTTTAAGCACTTTTCAGATTTGTAGTTGGACGCTAAAAAATGTTTCTCGAACAGGGCGCCGCAATAGCTAACCACGGCTCTGCTACAGGGCGCCACAACAGCTAACTACGGCTCTGCTACAGGGCACCACAACTGCTAACTACGGCTCTGCTACAGGGCGCCACAATAGCTAACTACGGCTCTGCTATGAATTGTCGATATATATGTGTTTATTTTGTCTTTAAAAAATGAATTCCAAAAACTATTCCAAAAATCAAATTTTTAAACTAAGCTAAGCAATATAAAGTGAAATAAATCAAAATAAATCAAACGTATCCCCCTTAATTTTTAAACTTAAAAATATTTTTTGACAAATTTTTCGTTACCGCCTTTGGGTTACGTACTGTTGAATGGGGCATCCGTCTTATCATGGAAGATGTGACATGACCCACAGCTCTGTATTTGCTTTTTCACATCATAAAGTCTCCCTGCCACTGACTAGAAATTAGAAGATACTGCAGTTTTTTCTCCCCACTAATGACTGTGTTAATTAGTGTTGTTTTAGTCCCAGGTCACATTTTAGTTTCAGTTTTTATTTCGTTTTTTCTGTAATAATTTTAGTTTTCGTCTAGTTTTAGTCTTGCTTCTAATTTTAGTTTTAGTTTTAGTTCTCGTTGACGAAAAGTCAACATTTTCGCTAACGAAGGTTTTAGTTTTAGTTCTCGTGAACGAAAGCAACACTATATTTTAGTTTCAGTTTTTATTTCGTTTTTTCAGTAATAATTTCAGTTTTCGTCTAGTTTTAGTCTTGCTTCTAATTTTAGTTTTAGTTTTAGTTCTCGTTGACGAAAAGTCAACATTTTCGTTAACGAAGGTTTTAGTTTTAGTTTTCGTCAACGAAAACAACACTAGTGTTAATCTCTCATCAAATTATACGCCATTTGAGCGTTTATTATTTTTTACTTGGATGTGTTCAGTCCTTTAACGCTTAGATGTTTAACTTTCATTTATTTATTCAAAAAAAAAAAAAACATTTCGCAATTCAAAAAAAAAAATGTATTCTATGTCAGGTGACCGTCCAACACTTTAAGAGATTTTTGTTACCTGATGAAACACCGATTTGTCATTTTGACCTTTGACATTTGAGTGTTTGCACTGATGTCACTCAACTAAAATTTTTTTTTTTTGTTTTTGTAATGATAAATCTCAGAGGAGTTTCCCCTTTAGGATCGACACGTGATTCCTCAGCTGAGATCTCTAGCTGCCCTTCGGTAAATTTGCTGTATACGCCTCTGTGTAAATTTCTTTTTTTATTTGGCGTATGTCATCTCTTGTGTTGCCGTAATGTTGACTCGCCCATGTTCTTCGTGTTGACTTTTCTATGCCCCCCCCTTCCCTCCCCGCCCCGCACCCCGGGGGGGGGAGGGGGATTGATGCTCCTGCGTTACTCACGGTTGTTTACTTTGAGCTCACTTCTATTCCCCTCCCCCCTCCCTCTCTCTCTCTCTCTATCTCTATATCTCTCTCTTTCGCATAGACTGACTCTCTATCCGCCTCTCTATTTGTCTCCCTTTGCCTCTCTCTTGAGTAATGATAATAATAATAATAATTATAAAAAAGAAGCTTTCTGCCAAATCAAGCAATCTGCTCATCCGTATACCCGACGAACACTATTCAAGTATGTACATTGGACGACCCCCCCTCCCCACCGACACACACACACACACTTCCCTTGGCCACTCCATGATGACATAATGACCCTTACCCCATTTTATCAATTCTCTAACCCCCCCTCTCCACCTGCCCCCCGCCCCCACTCCAAATCTTCCCTAATATCATAATTCACCCATCTTTTATCGATTTTTTGGTTCGAATATTATCACCCCCCCCCCCTTAACCTTATTTTCCTTCCCAAATCACTATTGCGTCCACTAACGTCTGCTGGTTGAGTGACGTCATCTTGCATTACCTTACAATCGATCTTGATGTCCCCCTTGTATCCATCAATCCATCGGTCAATAAAAAAAACAAAAAACAAACATACCAAAAAAAAATATTCTGTATGAGTGACTAATTAAAAAAAAAAAGATGTTCGGGGCGCAGATCTCATTTCGCCACTACTGGGGCCCGCCCTCTTTCGAAAAATCAACGTGATACGTATCGATTTTCCTATTAATAATTATGGGTAATCGATTCTTTTTCTGTCTCAATTACTTCCCTTTGGGGGGGGGGCGGAATTGCCGGAAGTGGGAAATACCCGGATGGATGTGAAAGTTGATTTCAATAACATCGCATGCATGGAGGGGGTGGAGGGGGTGGGGGGTGGGTGGGAGGGTGTAGTTGACAACACGGGGGCGACAAATGTGTAATTATCTTGTTCAGTTGTCTCATCTTGAATGGGTTTCAAGATAACACTACTGAATCATTTATAAAATTTTAAAAAAAAACCCAAAAACAAAAAAAAACCCAGCATTGAAATGAAAACGAGGTTTCGGGCTTTTGATCGATAAATTTGAATCTGTTTCTCTCATGGTTTGTTGATATTTAAAATCGATTCATTTAACAGAAAGTTTCCAACCGAACCACAATAATGTTACTATGATCATTGTATTAAAGCGGGAAACTGTTTGATACATCCGGTTTTTGTTTATTTCATTTTCTCTTACACGCCTACTTAACCTCGGACTTGAAGAGAAAGTTCGGTGTGTGTTTGTGTGTGTCTGTGTGTGTGGCTGTGTGACTGTGTATATCTATGTGCAAGGCCGTAGCCAGAATTTTGTTTTTGGTGGGGGGGGGGGGGCTGTGCGGAGAATTTTATATAAGAAAAAATTGGAACACATTGATAAAGAAGTATATTTTATAATAAAATTTGATTTTTAGAATTAATTTGGGGGGGGGGGGGAGGGGCTGCAGTACCCTAGCCCCCCCCGGCTACGGCCTTGTCTATGTTTGTCTGTCTGTGAGGCTATGTGTCTCAGTGGGTGTCTGTGTGTGTGGCTGTGTGTCTGTGTGTGTCTGTCTGTGTGACTGTGTATATCTATGTGTGTCTATCTGTGTGGCTGTGTGTCTCTATGGGTGTCTATGTGTGTGTGTGGCTGTGTGTCTCTGTGTGTGTGGCTGTGTGGCTCTATGTGTGTCTGTGTGCGCTTGTGGCTGTGTGTCTCTGTGTGTGTTTCTGTGTGTGTCTTAGTGTTTGCGACTGTGTGTCTCTCTGTGAGTCTGTTTGTGTGTGGCTGTGTTTCTCTCTGTGTGTCTGTGTGTGAAGTGAGTACAATACTGCTCTTCCCCTGCAAAGCTAACTCACAAGACGTATTAAAATGTATAAGAAAAATGGCAGCATTAGGCTTCGTATTACCTACCCCTCCTCCAATGGATCTCTGCGGGGCCCCGAATCATCGTTCATGATGCATCAAGCATCGGGGGGCACACACACTCACAGACAAACACACACACACACACACACACACACAAACACATTCACACAAATAGGCCATTGGGCATATTTTTCGGACCCCTGGGCTGAGGTGTGTTTATACATTGATTGCATTATCCTAGGTCAGCTGAAGGGCTGGACAGACTTATCGGATAGTCCGAAGCCCCCCACTTCACCCACCCCACCCCCCTCCTTCCATCATTTACCTCCCTTTTTTAGAAAAAAAAAATCGCATCACACCGATTGGCGCCACACGGGTCACGTGATTGAGTCGATCTGGGTTATCTTCCAGTAATGGAGGCTGTCGTCTGCAGCACGTGTGATGTGTGAATGATTTCGAGATGAGTTAATTATTTCTGCAGCCCTTCCAAACCTTCACTCCCCCTTCCCACCCTTTCACCCGTTAATAACCGAGAGGCACCTTTCCCTCAGGTACTGGTCATTGTGGGTCAAGTACTAAAAAAAAAGGAGTTTGGGAGGGACAGTTAGTACAAATGGTGGTCATTCAAAGAATTTCGGTTTCTATGTTGTTGTTTTTTATCTTTTTGGTTGTTTTGTTCAAGTAAAAAATATAAACGATTTGATATGATGACGACGATAAGAA
>JAGDYQ010000117.1:832752-842752 GCA_021962125.1 Bulinus truncatus | reverse complement strand
GGCCATCTCCCAGATTGTATCCCGGGGGGGGGGGGGCAGTCAAACTATAGATCTATCCAATGCATGGGTTCAGCTCCTAAATATAAACAAAAAAACTTGAAGTTTAAACTAACGTTTTTTTTGTGTGATTGACCTAAACCAGACACAAGCCGCTCTCTTATCTCCAATCGTAGTCTATGACGTATTACAACATAACATAGAAAACACAGAATAATAGAACAATATATGACAAACGGGGGTGTGGCCATTCTTTGAAATCAGCGCGGATCCTTTGAATCCCAATAAATAATAAAATATCCCATTACTAAATTTTGTAAGATGGTTATGATTTTTTTGTCTTTAAAAACTAATAGCTAAAGTAGAACGTCGTTTATCCGAACGTTTATTAACCGAAGCGTCAAATATCCGGACAAGTTTTTTTTTGTCAACTACATGTACAAGAATCAAGCAATGTTTCCCCGCATGCAGCCCCGTAGCGTGAAAATTTTACAGCAGGGGCCAGGCATTCTACAGCAGGGTGGGGGGGGGGCAGATAATGCATTTTACTCAGTAGAACAAATAAGCAGGGGGGCCAGACAAAACGCAGGGGGGCCCGGCCCCCTTGCCCCCCTCACGCTATGGGCCTGCCCGCATGTGATAATTTCCAATATTCTTATAATGTCCGGTTTCATGTTTTGTATGCATTGATCGCATTCGGTTTTCGTTTATACGGACGAGTGCGTATCCGAGCGGTGTCCGGTGCCAATTGATTTGGATAAACGACGTTATACTGTATTCCCCCCCCCCCAAAAAAAAAAAACCCTACAATTTGCTCCTGATGTACCACATAAGTGTCCACCCCTGGTTTATGTATTGTTAGCCTGTGTACATTAGCTGAATACCTTTTATTACATCAGCATATTGCTTTCTTTAAGTTATCATCGAAAGCTAAAGATAAAGAAAAACAATACACACACAAGACATTATTATACCACTTTTTGCGTTTGTTATTTTTGTTATGAATGATTAAAAACAAACAATCCATCCAAGACAAAGCGGAAACAGATTGTAGAAAAAAAAATTAATGGTTTCTATAATTACAAACAAGTCTATGAAACTTCGACATGCAATCAGGGCCGATTTATCATACAAGCACTGTGCCTAGGGCCTACGGACATTTCAAGGGCCTTCGAAAGCTAGAATGACAAAAAAAAGTGCCGTGCATTCTTGAAAATATAAAAAAAATGAGATCGGGGAGGGCCTACGACTTTGAAAGTGCCTAGGGCCTACGATGACCTTAAAACGGCCCTGTATGCAATAGATGTCAAACAGATAATAAAAGTGTTTTTTTTTCATTTTTTAGTTTTTGATAATCGATATAAAAATACGATTGGCTGTAATTCCAAAGCGGGCAGTTTTCGGTTTTAATCATCTGTTGTTTAATCAACAGACGATAATGACTTAAAAATCTGAAATTTTTTTATTTGTTTGTTTGATAGCTAAATATTGAGTATTTTCGTTGTTATCTGTAACAAACTGGTTCTCAAACTTTTACGCTTCCCCGACAACTATAACAGCTGTTATACTTTCACAACTCATAATTATGTTTTGCAACTTTAAAACAGATATAGTGAAAATATATTGTTGATCAACTAATTATTTTTTTTTTTTTTACTTTTTTTTAACGATGCAGCTGAAATTCATCCCTGACCTGCTGATCGAACAGATAGATGCCCATTCGACCAACACTTACAGAACCACTGCTGTTAACGAGTGATATTTGAGAGTGAAGTAAGCCCGTTGTAGACTTTTTGATATAGAGTTCAGCATACAACAACAACAACAACAAAGAAAGCGATGAATGATTTTTTGTGCTGTGTGTGTGTGTGTGTGTGTGTGTGTCAGTCTGTTGTTTTTTTTAATGATTTTTTTTACTTTTGCGTTTTGTGTATTCAGTTAATCTTTTGATGGTAGATTATTTTCTCGATTTTATTCCACTCTCTCAGTTTTCTAAGAGCTGGATTAATCGCTAAATATGAATAATACAATTTTTTGTACATTTCTATTTTTCTTTTCGGTATTTATATGTTAGTATTTTTTGCTGTATAAAAAGTTTTGTGGTCTCTCGTAAATATCAGGTGCAGAATTCGCCTATTCATTAATATACACGAAAGGCAAATGCACACACACACACACACACACACACACACACACACACACACACACATATATATATACCTATACAAATACATACACACTAACTTAACTAAACACATACAAAAAAATTGCTGCATATAAATTATAATCTTACACACACATAAGTTACACACATTGACTCACACTGAGAAATTCTGACAAAACTGACAACCTCCTGGTGCCTATATTTCCATATTACCCCATAACCATTATGAATTCCCCATCAACTTTAATGACGTCACGGTCTCAAAGGTACTTTGGGTTCTGAGTTCTGACCTAAAACGTTCCTACTAAACATTAGACACATTAGACACAATGGACCTACCAACATGTTTATATCGACATCATTCATAAGCCTGGCAGTTCCATCACATATAGTTCATACTAATAGACCTGCCATCATATGTACATACACATCAATCATAGACCTACCATTTGGCAGTTCCATCTTATACATAAATGCATGAAGTGTATACCATCTCGTCGTTCCGCCACTCGTAAACATTCAGTTCACATATACGTACCATCACACAGTTTCCCAACACACAAACATTCAGTCAACATACACATATTATCACATAGTTACACAACACACAAACGATTTGATCCACATAGAACTACCATCACTCAGTTCCACCACACATCAACATTCAGTCTACATAGACCTACCATCACACAGCCCTACCACTTATCAACATTCAGTCTACATAGAACTACCATCACACAGTTCTACCACACATCAACATTCAGTCCACATAGACCTACCATCATGTTGTTCTTATCCCTCTGACTAGTCTGAGATGTACACATGTGGATGTACTTGCCTGTAAACACATGTTTCAGCTGTGGAGAGGGGACAACAACAACAACATCATCAATGTATGTAAACAATCTTCAAAAGATAAACAATTTAAACTTCAAATCTGAAGTTTTGTTTCATATTTTTTATTATTTTTTCAAAGAACCTTCTTTTAATAAAAACAACAACATCAGTTTTAACGGGATAACCATCTCCCGTCTCTTTATTCTTTTATAAAGCTTCATCAACAAAAGTAAAATGGTAAGCCATTTTTCGCTTAATAAACTTAATACTATCATAAAAAATAAAACTTTACTTTCTGTCAGAATAAAGTCATAATAAGTCAGGAGAAAGGCAAAAAAAAAAAAGAAAATTTTAAATCTTGATTTTAGTTTTAACAGAATAATGAGGAATTATGGATAAGTTCACTCTAACAGTTGGTAGAATGTTGTAATGTTTTAATAATGTTTTTTAAACAAGCTTTTGGTACAGTTGTAAGACACGGTGGTGAAAATGTGTATATTGCACAGGTATTTAAAGTTGGGGGGCTAAAAATAATTAATGTCTTTTACTTTTAAATCATTTAGATTTTTCGTTGTCATCTATAAAGTCAGGGGGAATGGGTGATGTGCGTATATATAGGCTTAAATATTAGCTGACTCTTCTTCCATGAGTTTTATGAAAGTAACGATTTTTCGTAGATCTTTAATTATTGAAACAGATTATTTTAAGGCAGATTGGTACATTTACATAAATTATATATATATTTCACATGTGTTGATGTTTGTTTTGCCCAAAGATCAGAGCTGATGTAGATAGTATGTGAAATATCTAAGTAGGCCTACACAAATAATCAATATTCTAGCGATCGGGGTAAACAAAATCGATCGAATCTTGGATGTGTATTCTGTCTAATCTATTTTCTGTGACGATAGTAAAGTTACTGTAAAAAAAAAAACCTGTTTCTTTTTTAAACTTGTGACCTCGCTGCACCGGAACTAATCACACATTCACCGCCACCTCGCAATTATTACCATATTGCGTCATCAGAAACCAATCATCGACTTAGGAAGAATAAAAAAAATGTACCTGGACAATCTCTCCGTACCGGACTTTCTTCCCTTGCTGCCGTTTCTGTTCTGACATGTTGTCAGCATTTTCCGCTTCAGCTGCCAACTTTGAAATTAAAAAAAAAAAAATCATTTGTCGCCTTCCAAAAAAAACAAATAATTAAGGTGCTTTAAGAAATAATCCAATAATAATACGTAGTATTATTTATACAGTATGTTATAGGTCCTATATAAACCTAGAAATAAAAAAAACCTTAAAATAAAAAAAAATGACTGTTGTTAAAATGTTTGAAAAGTAAAGGAACTATTTTTCTTCTTTGGCTTATATTTAGGAAATATTTAAAGAAACTATGTTGACTGAAGAAAAGTGTGTTCAAGTTTCTTGGGCTCTTCAAGTTAAAATTCCATTATTTAAGTTTAACCTCCATTATTTAAGTCTAACTTCCATTATTTAAATTTAACTTCCATTATTTATGCTAAACCTGTGCATTTTTACTCGCAGGGTTAACGGGCAAATATACTTTCGTTTATCTCGACTTCCTTTTAGGGTTGTTAACGATACTCTTAAATTGTATCGTCAATACCAATACTTCATGAAAATAGTATCGCCAATACCAATACAAATACTCAAGTAAAAATGTATTGCCAAAATCGATACCGATACAATACCAATACTTTTAAGAACAACAAAATGTTTTTATTTAAAATATAATGAGTGCAAGTTTCTCAAGTTTTTAAAAAATGTAAAAACAATAGGATACATTGTCAAAGCACAATTTTAATGCTAATCACTTCACCACTTGCCAGTACGTAAGAAGACCATCATTCCAAAATGATCATTGCTTAGCCTAGAACGTAATGGCATAACAATACGCCCACCCAATGAAACCAGTCGCTCAACTGCAGCACTAGTCGTAAGTCCAGTGTTCAGTTGTAGATGTAGTTTCTTAATGCTTGGGTAGACTGCTAATGACAGCATTTTTGATGAATTATTTTCAAGATATCTGTCTACTTCAGCAGAACTGTTACTATTAAGCAATTCGTCCTGGTTAAAGTTAGTAGCTATCTGGAACAAACAAAATCGTTCATCTTTGGCTGCGGCAATCGGCACGTATCTCGTTACTCCCGTAGAACTCGGTGGCATTCCACTTACGATTCTGTTGCAAAATTACATTGTTTACTATCCAATCCAGATTAGAAGTTGAACTTGATATGGTGTTTGATAAGATTGACATCAAGAGACTGACTCCGCAGCAGAAAATATTCAGAGCAGAATACATTGAAGAATTTGATCCATTGTGTTGTGGACTGGGCATTTGGTAAGGAAAAAATAATATTGGATTTGGCTATTTACTGCCCACACTAACCGTTATAAAAAGTAAATTACAGGTAATGATTTTGCGACATAAACATCCTCTCACGTTGTGTGAACCCCTTGCCAGAGCTGTTATTGATTGCATTAATGCGCGATTCAGTTTTATATTTTCTGATCCAGAAGCAAAACTGGCAGCAGTGGTCAATCCAAAATTTAAGACCAACTGGACAGACAACTTGGATCACAAGGCAGAAGTTGTAAAAACCTTAAAGCGTGCCTGCAGTGCACTACGTGCATTTCCCATTCAACTTACTCTGCGGGTTGGTGCAGCTTTAGTACAGTCAACAATAGGGAGCGACCGATAATCGGATCGGTATCGGACCGATATTGGCACTATCGGTTAACTATCGGATCGGCCATTTTTTGTAGGGAGCGACCGATAATCGGATCGGTATCGGACCGATATTGGCACTATCGGTTAACTATCGGACCGGCCGTTTTTTGGCTGCCGACACATTGTTTTTTTTTCACAAATCTAGTAACTCTAAACTGGTTTTGGTTTACAGAGTTAAAGTTTACTTACAGACTTCTAGTTAACTGTTCACCTGAGTGAAGTGAATTACTGATATAATTAAGTGTTTTTAATTTTTCAAACTTTTTAAAAAATCTGCTACAAGTAAATTCAGTAAAAATTACAAAGAATAAAGAAGAAAATTATTTTAATTTCATCACAATTTTCACAAGTAACAATTAACAATTAATACATTTTTTCTTTTTTAGTTTGACATTGATTATCTACAACTTTATCTTACTTTTCTGTTTGTGAACAAGTAAAAAGTAAAAACAACAAATTGTTTGTTATAAGTTTAATTTTAAACAATAAACAATAAACATGCAGATTTCTGAGATTATGCAGGCATGGTTTGAGTTTCTGACTTCAGTCTTCCTCTTTTCAAATCTTTTGTTCTTCTAATCTTCTTCATTTGCAAGACACCCTTTCATTAATAGTAAAATATCGGTATCGGTAAAAATGCTGGGGAAAAATATCGGTATCGGGCTATCGGTAAAAAGGCTTAATCGGTCGCTCCCTAGTCAACAGTACGTATGTCTGAATCTACAGATTTTTTTTTTGCTTGTTTTACTGTACAGCGGCAGAACGAGGACGAATTGCTTAATAGTAACAGTTCTGCTGAAGTATTTGTAATGGCGAAACCTTAATCGAAATATTTGAAAATTACTGTATTGGCCGATACCGATACTTCGATACTAACAACCCTGCTTACTTTTAATGTGGTTTTTCCTTTTTTTTTTTAGCCTTGACACCAAGGGTGAAGGTCACCACATAACCGTTTTTAGAGGGCCATACACAGAGGCTATCGGAGATTGGTATAGGTGGTGAAGGTGGGTCAAAGGTACTTTCGACGCCTTTATATTTGATAATATTCAGTACTGAAAAGGGCCCTTCGGTAGTGGAGGCCCTAAGCAGAGATTTTTAGATATACCGAGGGTAACCAAGGCAAAAGTACGTAAGGGGCCGTGATCAGTGGCGCAACCGGGGGGGGGGCAGGGGGGCTTGAGCCCCACCCCCAGGGCCAAATCATCAATACAAAATTCATGTTTTATAAAGTTACAAAAAAGACCGTCAAACTGTCTTTTTTCATAATGTGAGCCCCCTCCCCCCCCCCCAGCATTTTTTGCTGGTTGCGCCACTGGCCTTGATATTATCAGATTTGGGATGAATTACTGTTTAAAAGAGGCCCTTTTAGTAGTGGGGGCCCTAAACCAAGACTTTCGGAGATATGGTGAGGAACCAAGGCTATTGTTCTCTAGAAGCCTTGGTATTATCAAATTTTATATGAGTTAGTTCATAAATGGGGACCCTTCGCAGTGTGTTTGTGTGTGTAGGGGGCTCTAGGATGTAACCTTATTCGGTCTACCTTTAAAAACGGCCCTTACGGGGCAATATGAAAGAGTTTTCCAGTGTTTCCTGCACATTTTTTGTATGATAAATTAGATTGTGTGATTTTAATGAAACATTTTATTATCAATTTGTTTAACAATCATGTGGGAGGGTCCAAGACGTAAACTGACCTTGGTCTGAGTCAACAGACTTTTGTCCACTATAGCGGACTCGGACTTTGGTTCCGACCCATTGGACGACGACTGGCTGAGCAGTTTCCTGAGTTTTTTGCTCAGCTTGTATCTGTTCTGTATGCATACCTGGAAGGTGACAGCTGTCGACAGAATGTCAAATTGATACCATTGTAACTCAAGTTTTACATGCAGTCATGCTATACCTAATAATAGAACAATAGCGAAACCGAATACCGAAGCATGCATGGGGCATTTTTATTACGTGATACATCATAGGACAGTGGCTCCAAAACTGTGTTCCGCGGAACTCTAAAACTATATTCCGCGGAGATCTTAAACTGTGTTGCGCGGAGCTCTAAAAACTGTGCTCCTTGGAACTCTAAAACTGTATTCAGCGGAGCTCTTTAACTGTGTTCCCCCGGAACTCTAAAACTGTATTCCGCGGAGCTTTTATACTGTTTTCCGTAAAATTGACATGCACGCATCAATTACAGGAGAGTAAAGAAAAGATATAACACTCCATTTGAACCTATGCATCAGGGTCAAGGTCATAAAAACATTATGAGGTGGTCATAGGCTGCTCCGCCATACAGATTCACGAGTCAAAGCGCTTGAAAAAGTTTAGGCAAACTCTGCACTAGGTTTGAAGAAGACGTTAGCCACTGAGGTGTATTGGGAGGGAGGGTAACGCGGGGAGAACGACGTTCCCTTACCTTTTTTTCAGAACCGGAACGCGTTCCTCCAGAACTTTTTCATGTCCCGACAACTCCCAATTTTTTTTTTTAGCTCCCACTGTGCGCTCCCCTTACTTCATACTTTACCAATGCATCACTGGCTAGCGACATTAGGGAGGTGGCAACTTGAGAGACATCTCCGCCCCTCGCACCCGAGAAAGATTTTTTTTAGTGTCGCTCAACTAAATGTTTGTTATACCAGGTGCAATTAGTCGAGGGGAAAACCAGTGCCAATAGATTGATTAAACAGTGGACTTTTATATATTTTTCTTGATCATGGTATGTCATAATCAGGCATCGGACTATGACGATATTCACACAAAGACCCACTTCCCCTCAAACCCCCTCTCATTACACATTTTTTATACTTTAGAGATGCGTTTGTTCACATTAGCCTACACTTCCTGCTCTCGGCCCCACCCGAGCCTACACTTCCTGCTCTCGGCCCCACCCGAGCCTACACTTACTGCTCTCGGTCCCACCTTAGCCTACACTTACTGCTCTCGGTCCCACCTTAGCCTACACTTACTGCTCTCGGTCCCACCTTAGCCTACACTTACTGCTCTCGGTCCCACATTAGCCTACACTTACTGCTCTCGGTCCCACCTTAGCCTACACTTACTGCTCTCGGCCCCACCCGAGTCTACACTTCCTGCTCTCGGCCCCACCCGAGCCTACACTTCCTGCTCTCGGCCCCACCCGAGCCTACACTTACTGCTCTCGGTCCCACCTTAGCCTACACTTACTACTCTCGGTCCCACATTAGCCTACACTTACTGCTCTCGGCCCCACCCGAGTCTACACTTACTGCTCTCAGTCCCACAAATGAGACTTGTCGTATTCCCGAGTATTATCAAGGCCGCATATGACGAGGGACATTATACAGATACCTAAAACCACTCAAAGTAAATTCTATGAAGTTTATTATTACAGTAAAGTAAAAAAGTAAGTAAAGTAAGTAAAGTAAGTAAAGTAATTAAAGTAAGTAAAGTAAGTAAAGTAAGTAAAGTAAACAAGTAATTAAAGTAATTAAAGTAAGTAAAGTAAGTAAAGTAAAAAAGTAAGTAAAGTAAGTAAAGTAAGTAAAGTAAAAAAGTAAGTAAAGTAATTAAAGTAAGTAAAGTAAGTAAAGTAAGTAAAGTAAAAAAGTAAGTAAAGTAATTAAAGTAATTAAAGTAATTAAAGTAAGTAAAGTAAGTAAAGTAAGTTAAGTTCGCTTAGACACTGGGGTCCGACGGGGAAGATTAAATGTTTATGTAGTCTCGGCATAATACAAGGGTTGTGTGGCTAGTCAAACTTCCAACTGATTCAAATATTTATGTAAATTTATGTAACAAGAGTATTAAGTAATACCAGCCTCACCCAAGATGCGGGCCTCATATGTATGCTCGTTTCCATCGCTCAGTTGCTGTGAGCCCCATACAATAGGCATGATACCATCAGCCATACAATAGATATGAAACATCAGCCATACAATAGGCATGACACCATCAGCCATACAATAGGCATGAAACCATGAGCCATACAATAGGCATGACAGCATCAGCCATACAATAGGCATGACACCATCAGCCATACAATAGATATGATACCATCAGCCATACAATAGGCATGACACCATCAGCCATACAATAGATATGATACCATCAGCCATACAATGGGCATGACACCATAAGCCATACAATAAACTTGATAAAACCAGCCGAAAAAAACAACAACAAATGAACGGTAAATGAGATAACATTAGTTACCTTGAGGGTTGGGTATGTGAGCTGGCTTGTCACGGTCCTGACTCTGATATATGTAGATCTCA
>JAGDYQ010000117.1:755252-825252 GCA_021962125.1 Bulinus truncatus | reverse complement strand
AACAGCTGTAAACATTGACTGACTTGGATAATAAATAGATAAGAAACGAAATAAACGCAACTAAAGTATAAGTGTCACAAAATAACAGAGTACTCAATTTTTCTTTTTAGACTTATACTTTAAATTTAAATAGGATATAAAGTTATGTTTATTACGCAAGTAAACACACACTAGAGAATAGTTACGCTATCAGTTGTTATTTCTTTTAAATTCAGCCAACCCGAACACTACAGGTCTTTCCTGATCTATCATAGTGGTAGCTGATAGAAGCGCCATATGTCAATATTTACTATACTTTTTCCACGTCACTAAATAATCGGTAGCATTTTAAGTAACTGTCATTACAGATGTAATACCAATTACATTGGCTGACTGGTAAACAAAGGCCCTGTACCCGGACCGATTTGTAGGCACGCATTTGGAGTTAAAAATAGTGATTTATGTTTGAGCGCGTTAACAATAAGTCTTTATACCAAAAAATAAAAGCACAGACTTCACCCTTATACAATTCATTCATTTGACGTAATAATGAAAAAAATGAAATAAATAATTGTGACGTAGTTTCAGATGTTAGGCGATCAAGGGAGATAAATGTACATTAGATATAGACATTTTAAAGAAATAATAATAAACTGAACACCATAAATACTACATTATCTTGAGATATTTTAACCATAATGATTCAAATTTATGAAGTACTGCTTGGTTAACTTTTCCGTGTCTGTCACATGAGCCAGCTGTGAATACTGCGGTCTCGGATAGTCCTCATTGACCACAGTACCACCACCCTCGCAAGTAATGGATTTTTTTCCTGACTAGAGAACCCCTATGATCCATCCCCCCGTGGATCATGGTATGTCTCTCAGACCAGGAAGGAGAGATCACAAAATACCAAATTATTTTGTGATACTCTCCGAAACAAATTCACATCGTCCGACATGATGCTAATGCTTCTATATCTAACGTTGCAATCAATTAACTGCGTTGTAACGAAAACAGAAATATAACCTAGCTTGGTGATCAAACATATGGGAATATAGTTCTATGCAATGAGTATTCACATTTGGCGGTGGTGACGGATGTGGTCGGCACACAACACCCTTCCACTCCGTCCCACTCAAGCACACCTGCGCAGCTTGCCATTTCCGGCTGAGGGTACAGGCACACTACACCCTCCCCTCTGTCTGAGTGGCAGGAGGGACCCCTTTCCTTGCCATTCTGGCCGACCGGCAGTACACACCCTGCTGGTCTGGCAAGGATTAAGACCCATCTTTCTGCCATCCCTGCAGATGATGGCGGGCACGCTCACCCCGCCGCTCTGTAGGCATGGCAGACGTGCATCAACGCCGCCAACAATGTTGGTGTGGTAGGCACACTACACCCTACCATGCTGGCAATGGCATGTTCAAAAGAATTTTGTATATTTATGATGATAATGTAGTTTTTATGGTGTTCAGTTTGTAAATATTTTAATTCAATGTCTATTTCTAATGTACAATTATCTCCCTTTACCGCTAATCTGAAACTACGTCACAGTTATTTGTTTTTTCATTTTTTTATTACGCAGTGGCTTCGAATACGACCGGGCGTGCTACGTATTTTTTTTTCGAGACACGACCAGCAAACTTTAATGACGTCAGTAAACAGAATGAATTAGAACTCTTATTTACTGCAGACGTTGATGACGTCATTTGCTGTTAATAATCGGAGATATTTTTATATTTGGCTTTAATTTTTTTTTCTGGTCTGTCCAAGTCTAATAAAGTCATTTGCTGTTAATAATCGGAGATATTTTTATAATACTTATTTTTTTTAAAAATAAATACGGCTTTGAATTATATATTTTAGTTGTCAGGATATAATACTAAGAGTAAAGATGTGCATATGCACGGCAGTTATTCTTTATTACTTTTTTTCGGGTCTGCCCAAGCCCAATAAAGTCGGACGAATAAAACAAAAAATTATGCGCTAAATTAGTATCTATCGTACCCCCCCCCCCTTTCACCCACAAAGGTAACACTCGTTAATTCGTTTCCGTCAGTATTTGGATATAAAAGCTTCCCCATCCCCTCTATTTTCGTTTCTTAATCTTATTATTATTTAGTAAATTTGAAATATGTAGGCTACTCTGAATTTTTTAAAGTGTGACGCAAAAATGATGGTAAGGAAAAGTTAGGTAATATTTAGGAATAGCTGTACTCTGCAAAGCCTTTGCAGGAAGATAGACTATTGTAAAGCCATTGCCGAACCTAGGATTTGGGGGCCTTGCATTTTGACATTCGATACCATGACATGAGATTATGTACTTAATATTTAATGTAAAAAATAATTTTGGGGGCTCCCATCAAGCTGGAGGCCGGCGGGACTTTCGATTTTGGACACCCCCCCCCCTCCTTGTTACGCCTCTGTGTTCAGCTTTGATACATATTTTCAAAATAATTTTTTAAAGTTATGAAATAGTTCAAAAAACCTAATTAGTTGTTGTTTCTTTTTCTTACAACATCCTAAAGGAAACATTATTTCAATAAAAAAATGTCAAAGAGATCTAATTAGTTACTTTTCATTAAAACAATTAAAAGGATACATTCTGAAAAAAAAAAACACAATAAAAAAGGTAATGTTTCTGAGAGGAATCGAACCTGGATATAGTCTGCATAAAAGTGAGTCTCGTCCAAACGGCTTAACCATTGTGCCAGCAGGACAAACAAGCAAAGTTACAATTTTAATGTATAAGTAGAAAAAATTGCTCGTTCCCGCGAAAAGAAAATAACTTTAAATCATAAGAGTTCATTTTACTGACGTCATCAACGTTTGCTGGTCGTATCTCGAAAAAAAAAATACGTAGCACGCCCGGTCGTATTCGAAGCCACTGCGTTTTTATTATTACGGCACATGAATGAATTGAATAAGGGTGGAGTCTGAGTAGCGCCGTACACAATGTAGTCAATGCAGTGACTAACCCATTTATGAGGGGGGAGGGGGGGACTTCACAGAATTATAATGTTTAAAACATTGATATTTCTTTTTTAAGAGGCCTGATATTTTCTTCTGGGTCAGTTGCCTGAACTAATTTATGGCTACATCTGGATTAAATGAATACATTTTTTTTTAATTGAAGGGCAGATAAAAGCTATACAGTGATTCTATCTATTACTATCAAAGTATTGCATTCTGTTGTTATACAAAAAGATTGGTCTATAATAAAGGTAAATGGAATGTAAAAGTAAAAGAAAAGTTCCCTTAGCCCTAGCGGACCATCGGGGCAGATGAAGTGTAGAATTCATCTGTTTCTATAACCTCGGCGGCATATGAAGGGACTTGTGGGACGACTTTACACCAAATTTCACCTGGAAAAAATTCCATGGGCCTCACCGAGGATCGAACCCGGAACTCTCAGTCGAGTATCTACACCATTCGTCCAGCCGTCTCACTAAATGGAATGTCACATTTTTCAATTATATTTTTGTTTGTAATAAAAGTGCACCGGGTTGGCAATATTTTCTTAGTTAATTCTCAATACAATATATTGTTGACTATAACACAATGTGTATAACAATAAATAAACCACCTTCTATACATGTAGCGATTCGCTTAACTGGCAGACATCCACGTCACATTTTATTTAATACGTCATGTTTTTTACATGATAAATTATGAATAGATTAAGATACTAGTCGGTCCGTTTACTAGTACATACAAAAATGTACAATACACTATGAATGTCGCCGCCATCTTGTGTGACAGACACCAATATATATTGGGGCCCTAGTCTGAGAGTTACCAAATATATTGGGGCCCTAGTCTGAGAGCTACCAAATATATTGGGGCCCTAGTCTGAGGATTATCAGAGTGTTGTAGATACTAGACTGGAGTGAGTCAGAGTGTTGTAGATACCGGACTAGAGTGAGACGGAGTGTTGTAGATACAAGACTGGAGTAAGTCAGAGTGTTGTAGATACTGGACTAGAGTGAGACAGGTGTTGTAGATACAAGACTGGAGTGAGTCAGAGTGTTGTAGATACTGGACTGGAGTAAGAGATTTGTAGATACTGAACTGGACTGGGTCAGAGTGTTCTAGATACTTGACTAGAGTTAGTCAGAGTGTTGTAGATACTGAACTGGAGTGAGTCAGTGTGTTGTAGACACTGGAGTAAGTCAGAGTGTTGTTTATACTGGACAGGAGTGTTTAGGGTGTTGTAGATACAGAACTGGATTAATCAGGGTGTTGTAGATACTGTAGTGTGTTAGGGTGTTGTAGATACTGGACTGGAGTGTATCAGAGTGTAGTAGATACTGGTCTGGAGTGAGTCAGAGTGTTTTAAATACTGGACTTGAGTGGGTCAGAGTGTTTTAGATACTAGACTGGGTCAAAGTGTTGACAGTGAGTCAGAGTATTGTAGATACTGGACTGGAGTAAGAGATTTGTAGATACTGAACTGGACTGGGTCAGAGTGTTGAAGATACTGGACTAGAGTTAGTAAGAGTGTTGTAGATACTGAACTGGAGTGAGTCAGTGTGTTGTAGACACTGGACAGGATTGAGTCAGAGTGTTATAGTTACTAGTCTGGAGTGGGTCAGAGTTTTGTAGATATTGAACTGGACTGGGTCAGAGTGTTGTAGATACTGGACTGGAGTGAGTCAGAGTGTATGTAGATACTAGACTTGAGTGAGTCCTATTGTTGTAAATACTGGACTTGAGTGGGTCTCATTTAGATACTGGACTGGGTGGTCAGAGTTTTGTAGACACTTGAGTGAGTCAGAGTGTTGTTTATACTGGACAGGAGTGTTTAGGGTGTTGTAGATACAGAACTGGATTAATCAGGGTGTTGTAGATACTGGAGTGTGTTAGGGAGTGTAGATACTGGACTGGAGTGTATCAAATTATGAGTAGATACTGGTCTGGAGTAGTCAGAGTGTTTTAAATACTGGACTTGAGTGGGTCAGAGTGTTTTAGATAGAACTGGGTCAAAGTGTTGATGACGATTCTGGACTTGAGTGAGTCAGAGTGTTGTAGATACTGGACTGAAGTAGTCAGAAAGTGGTAGATACTTGCCTGGAGTGAGACAGAGTGTTGCAGATATTGGAATGAAATGACCCAGAGTGTTGCAGATACTGGACTGAAGTGAGTCAGTGTGTTGTAGACACTGGACTGAAGTGAGTCAGAGTGTGGTAGTTACTGGCCTGGAGTGAGTCAGAGTGTTGTAGATACTGGACTGAAGTGAGTCAGAGTGTTGTAGATAATGGACTGGAGTAAGTAAGAGATTTGTAGATACTGAACCGGACTGGGTCAGAGTGTTGTAGATACTGGACTAGAGTTAGTCAGTGTGCTGTAGATACTGGACTGGAGTGAGTCAGAGTGTTGTAGATACTAGACTGGAGTGAGTGAGAGATTTGTAGATACTGGACTAGACTGGGTCAGAGTGTTGTAGACACTGGACTGGGTAGTCAGAATGTTTTAGAAAATGAATTGAAGTGAGTCAGAGTGTTGTAGATACTGGACTAGAGTGAGTCAGAGTGTTGTAGATACTGGACTAGAGTGAGTCAGAGTGTTATAGATACTGGACTGGAATGAGTGAGAGATTTGTAGATACTGAACTGGACTGGGTCAGAGTGTTGTAGAAACTGGACTAGAGTGAGTCAGAGTGATATAGATACTTGACTGGGTCAGAGAGTTGTAGATTCTGGACTGGGTCAGGTGTTATATGACTCCTGAGCTAGTCTGGGTCAGAGTGTTGTAGATAATGGACTGGTGTGGGTCAGAGTGTTGAAGATACTGGACTGGGAAAGATTGTTGTAGATTCTGGACTGGAGTGGGTCTGAGTGTTGTAGACACTGGACTGGAGTGAGTCAGTGTGTAAGTCACTAGACTGGAGTGAGTCAGATTGTTGTAGAAACTGAACTGGAGTGAGTCAGAGTGTTGTAGATACTGGACTCAGTGAGTCAGTGTGTTGTAGACACTGGACTGGAGTGAGTCAAGTGTTGTAGACACTAGACTGGAGTGAGTCAGTTGTTGTAGAAACTGAACTGGAGTGAGTCAGAGTTTTGTAGATACTGGACTAGAGTGAGTCAGAGTGTTGTAGATACTGGACTAGAGTGAGTCAGAGTGTTGTAGACACTAGACTGGAGTGAGTCAGATTGTTGTAGAAACTGAACTGGAGTGAGTCAGAGTTTTGTAGATACTGGACTAGAGTGAGTCAGAGTGTTGTAGATACTGGACTAGAATTGAGTCAGAGTGTTGTAGATACTGGACTGGGAAAGAGTGTTGTAGATAGTGGACTGGAGTGGGTCAGAGTGTTGTGACACTGGACTGGGTGAGTCAGAGTGTTGTAGCACTAGACTGGAGTGAGTCAATTGTTGTAGATACTGAACTGGAGTGAGTCAGAGTGTTGTAGATACTGGACTAGAGTGAGTCAGAGTGTTGTAGATACTGGACTAGGTGAGTCAGAGTGTTGTAGATACTAGACTGGAGTTAGTCAGAATGTTTTAGAAACTGAACTGGAGTGAGTCAGAGTGTTGTAGATACTGGACTAGAGTGAGTCAGTGTTGTAGATACTGGACTAAGAGTGAGTCAGAGTGTTGTAGATACTGGACTGGAATGAATTAGAGATTGTAGATACTAGACTGGAGTGGGTCAGAGTGTTGTAGAAACTGGACTGGAGTGAGTCAGAGTGATAGATACTTGACTGGGTCAGAGAGTTGTAGATACTGGACTGGGTGAGAGTGTTATAGATACTGGACTAGAGTGGGTCAGAGTGTTGTAGATACTGGACTGGTGTGGGTCAGAGTGTTGAAGATACTGGACTGGGAAGATTGTTGTAGATTCTGGACTGGAGTGGGTCAGAGTGTTGTAGATACTGGACTGGAGTGAGTCAGAGAGTTGTAGATACTGGACTGGAGTGAGTCAGAGGTGTTGTAGATACTGGACTGGAGTGAGTCAGAGTGTTGTAGATACTGGACTGGAGTGAGTCAGTGTGTTGTAGACACTGGACTGGAGTGAGTCAGAGTGTTGTAGACACTAGACTGGAGTGAGTCAGAGTTGTAGAAACTGAACTGGAGTGAGTCAGAGTGTTGTAGATACTGGACTAGAGTGAAGTCAGAGTGTTGTAGACACTGGACTGGAGTGAGTCAGAGTGTTGTAGACACTAGACTGGAGTGAGTCAGATTGTTGTAGAAACTGAACTGGAGTGAGTCAGAGTTTGTAGATACTGGACTAGAGTGAGTCAGAGTGTTGTAGATACTGGACTAGAGTGAGTCAGAGTGTTGTAGATACTGGACTGGGAAAGAGTGTTGTAGATAGTAGACTGGAGTGGGTCAGAGTGTTGTAGATACTGGACTGGAGTGAGTCAGAGTGTTGTAGATACAGATGGAGTGTGTTAGGGTGTTGTAGATACTGGACTGGAGTGTGTCAGAGTGTTGTAGATACTGGACTGGAGTGTGTCAGAGTGTTGTAGATACTGGACTAGTGTGGGTCAGGGTGTTGTAGATACTGGACTGGGAAAGAGTGTTGTAGATACTGGACTGGAGTGAGTCAGAGTGTTGTAGATACTGGACTGGAGTGAGTGAGAGGAGAGATTTCTAGATACTGAACTGGACTGGGTCAGAGTGTTGTAGATACTGGACTGGAGTGAGTCAGATTGTTGTAGATACTGGCCTGGAATGAGTCAGAGTGTTGTAGATACTGAACTGAGTCAGAGTGTTGCAGAAACTGAACTGGAGTGGGTCAGAGTGTTGTAGACACTGGACTGGAGTGAGTCAGTGTGTTGTAGATACTAGACTGGAGTGAGTCAGAGTGTTGTAGATACTGGACTGGAGTGGACAGAGATTTGTAGATACTGAACTGGACTGGGTCAGAGTGTTGTAGATACAAGACTGGAGTGAGTCAGAGTGTTGTAGATACTGGACTGGAGTGAGTCAGTGTGTTACAGATACTAGACTGGAGTGAGTCAGAGTGTTCTAGATACCGGACTAGAGTGAGTCAGAGTGTTGTAGATACAAGACTGGAGTTAGTCAGAGTGTTGTAGATACTGGACTAGAGTGAAGACGGAGTGTTGTAGATACAAGACTGGGTGAGTCAGAGTGTTGTAGATACTGGACTGGAGACAAGAGATTTGTAGATACTGAACTGGACTGGGTCAGAGTGTTCTAGATACTTGACTAGAGTTAGTCAGAGTGTTGTAGATACTGAACTGGAGTGAGTCAGTGTGTTGTAGACACTGGAGTAAGTCAGAGTGTTGTTTATACTGGACAGGAGTGTTTTAGGGTGTTGTAGATACAGAACTGGATTAATCAGGGTGTTTTAAATACTGTAGTGTGTTAGGGTGTTGTAGATACTGGACTGGGTGTATCAGAGTGTAGTAGATACTGGTCTGCAGGTGAGTCAGAGTGTTTTAAATACTGGACTTGAGTGGGTCAGAGTGTTTTAGATACTAGACTGGGTCAAAGTGTTGACAGTGAGTCAGAGTATTGTAGATACTGGACTGGAGTAAGAGATTTGTAGATACTGAACTGGACTGGGTCAGAGTGTTGAAGATACTGGACTAGAGTTAGTAAGAGTGTTGTAGATACTGAACTGGAGTGAGTCAGTGTGTTGTAGACACTGGACAGGAGTGAGTCAGAGTGTTATAGTTACTAGTCTGGAGTGGGTCAGAGTTTTGTAGATATTGAACTGGACTGGGTCAGAGTGTTGTAGATACTGGACTGGAGTGGTCAGAGTGTTGTAGATACTAGACTTGAGTGAGTCCTATTGTTGTAAATACTGGACTCTGGAAGTGGGTCTCATTTAGATACTGGACTGGAGTGGTCAGAGTTTTGCGACACTGGAGTAAGTCAGAGTGTTGTTTATACTGGACAGGAGTGTTTTGAGATGTTTGTAAGATACTAGAACTGGATTAATCAGGGTGTTGTAGATACTGGAGTGTGTTAGGGAGTGTAGATACTGGACTGGAGTGTATCAGAGTGTAGTAGATACTGGTCTGGAGTGAGTCAGAGTGTTTTAAATACTGGACTTGAGTGGGTCCAGAGTGTTGGGCTCTGACTCCTCCAGACCAGTATCTGCTACACTCTGATACACTCCAGTCCAGCTAATCTACACTCTAACACACTCAGCTATCTACAACACCCTGATTAATCCAGTTCTGCAGCCTGGCCTAAAACACTCCTGTCCAATATAAACAACTACTCTGACTACTCCAGTGTCTACAAAAACTCTAACCCTCCAGTCCATATACAAAAATGAGACACTCAGCTCCATGATAGGACTCACTCAGAGTATCTACAGTCCAGTATCTAACATGACGGGAGCCAGTTCAACTATCTGTTCACTCCAGACTAGTAACCTGTACTCTGACACTCCTGTCAGTGTCTAGCCTACTGACCCACTCCAGTTGTGTCTGGCACTCTTGCTCTAGTCAGCTATCTTCAACTGCTCAGTCATTCATGTCTGCAAATCTCTCTTTCCAGTCAGCTATCTACAATACTCTGACCACTGTCAACTATATGACCTCTCTGTATCTAAAACATCTGACAAGTCGTCCGGTGTTTTTCGTACTTCTGATATCTACCACATGACACTCCAGTCAATGAGCCCTGCACCCTAACACACTTGCGGTATTCGCGCCTGATTAATCCGGTTCTGTGTCTACTAACACCCTAAAAACCACTCCTGTCCAGCAAACAACACTCTGACTACTCCAGTGTCTACAACACATGACTCAGTCCAGTATCTACAACACTCTGACTAACTCTAGTCAAGTATCTAGAACACTGACCCAGTCCAGTTCAGTATCTACAATCTCTTGCTCCAGTCCAGTACTACAACACTCTGACTCACTTCAGTCTCTTGTATCTACAACACTCTGACTCCTCCAGCCTACAACACTCTGACTCACTCCAGTCTTGTATCACAACCTCTGACTTCTTCTTTCTCTAGTCTCCCGTGTCCATCTACTGACTCCTCCAGTCAGTGCTGTGTCTACAGCACAGACTCAGCCAGCGTGTCTCAACACTCTGACTCTCACTCCAGTCTCTTGTATCACAGCCTCCTGTCACCTGCCAGTCCAGTTCGGCCAATCTGCGTCTCTGACCCACCACGTTACAGCAACCTGCACTCTGCTCCAGTCCTGTCTCGGCAAATACTGATGCACGGCTGCGCTTCTGACCCAGTTCAGTTTCTACAAATCTTCTGACCCCGAGTCTGTGTCTTGCAACACTCTTGCTCCGCTCCAGTCAGCAGGCCCGGTCACTTCGGCTGACTTCCAGTCCCGTGAAGACATTCTCAGTATAATTTACATTTTGTATGTACTAGTAAACAAAGGCCCGATACCCGGACCGGCTAGTATCTTAATGCATTAATAATTTATCATATTAAATATGACGTATTTAAATAAAAAAAGGACGGGAGTCCCCAGGGGCGTAACCAGTATGTTGTTGAAATTGGTAGGGTCAAAAATATTAGGCAAGATGAAAATTGGTATGTCCAATTTTGGTAGGGTCGAATACCAGTGGCTTGATTTTTGGTAGGGTCCTGACCCGCAAGACCCGTACATCGGTTGCGCCCATGGGAGTCCCTGCCAGTTAAGCGATTCGCTTACATGTTTATCAAGTGGTTTATTTACTGTTCTACGCATTGTAGTGTACTACAATATATCGAACCGATAATTAACTAAGAAAATATTGCCAACCCGGTGCACTTTTATTACAAGCAAAAATATAATTCAAAATGTAACATCCCATTTACTTTTATTATAATTTACAGACCAATCGTTCGGAATAACAACAGAATGCAATACTTTAATAGTAATAGATAGAATCCCTGTATAGCTTTTATCTGCCCTTCAATTAAAAAACAAGCAATTTAAGTCTTTTCCGTTTCGGACAAAGGACATTTTAGAGCATTTTCGTGTAAGCAGTGGCTACGGTTACGCCGGACGAAATCCGTATTTTTTTTCCGGGTTACAGCCATAGATTTTTGCTCCACGTGTATGGGTTTTGATAAATAGAGAGGGAAGTAATCATGTTGAATAACTGTTACAAAAATAAATAATGATTACGCCCCTTTGATTAGCTTTTATTATTTATATTAAAAATATAAGCAAAAACGGTACCTAAAAAACTCTTATATTCGGCCCTGAGAGGTCAGATCGCAAAAAAGACTTTTGATGTACACTTGGCAGGCCAAGACCTACAAAATGATATATACATCATGGGTCTAGGACTTATGGTTGCTTAGATATAGGGCGCTCCTTTATTAATATAGCTTGCATAGTAAAAAAAAACGGTACTTAATACGCCCCCTTTTTCGGCCCTCGGAGATCAGATCGCGAAATGGATCAAGATGTTTCTTGGCAGGCCAAGACCTACAAAATGATATATACATCATGGGTCTAGAACTTATGGTTGTTGAGATCTAGGATGATGACGGACAGACAGACAGACAGACAGACAGACAAAACGGGGACATTAGAGCATTTTTTTTTTCGAAAATGCTCTAATAAAAAGTATTCATTTAATCCAGATGTAGTCATGTATTAGTTCAGGCAACTGACCCAGAAGAAAATATCAGGCTTGTTAAAAAAAGAAAGAAATATCAATGTTTTAAACATTATAATTTTGTGACCCCCCCCCCCCCCCCATCATAAATGGGTTAGTTTGCATTGACTACATTGTGTACGGCGCTACTCAGACTCCACCTTTATTCAATTCATTCATGTGACGTAATAATAAAAAAAAATTGTGACGTAGTTTGAGGTTAGCGGTAAAGGGAGGTAATTGTACATTAGATATAGACGTTGAATAAAAATAATAACAAAATGAACACCATAAAAACTACATTATCTTGAGATATAGATATACAATTCGTTTGTGCAGTATTTTTTTCAGCTAGTGTCTATATGAAACGTTGTAATCAATTGACAGCGTTATAACGTAAACAGAATTATAAAATTCCATATGGCGATATGCTGGTGTATTAAAAAAATTCCAGTTTTTGTTAACTGTATCTGCGGTTTTCATTCAAAACTCAAAAGGCCAATATAAGAAATGATTCCATTTAAATATTTCTTTTTTGTATTTCTACAATATATTGTATCTTTAAGTTTTAATAAAATCATGATCTGTACGAAACCAAATATTACCTAGCCTAGTGATCAAACATATGGAAAAATAGCTCTAAGCAATGAGTTTGCAGGGTACAGCTAGAGTAAAATATTAATTGAACGATTACCTGTAGATAATTTTCCTAAGATTGCTTCTAATTGCCTCTTTGAAATGATCATAGCGGTCGAAAAGTTTACACACCCATATCTGCCGATTTTGTTTAGAAACTTATGGCAGGACCAAGAACAATTCTGGTAGCTTGGTAGGGAATGTCATGCTTGGCTGGCCAACTGGGAGACTTATTATGTATGTATGGAAGAAGCGCACAGCTATTGATAGCAAGCCCCCGGGTTCGATTTGTTAAGAATTTTGGGAACCTATCAGGTCTAGTGCAAGTCCTTTGTCACCCTTGGTTCTTCCGTTGTCAGTGCACTTGATTATTTATAGCAAGAAATTAGAGAATTGTTTGCATGCGATTTAAATTTAACTCACTCGGTACATAACACATAAAATTTAGTTAATGTTTCCGACATCTCTTGTGACAGACATGGAAAAGTTATCAAAGCGGCAGCACATATTTGCGAATTATTATGGTTAAAATATCTCAAGATAATGTAGTATTTATGGTGTTCAGTTTATTATTATTTCTTTAAAATGTCTATATCTAATGTACATTTATCTCCCTTGATCGCCCAACATCTGAAACTACTTCACAATTATTTATTTCATTTTTTTTTCATTATTACGTCAAATGAATGAATTGTACAAGGGTGAAGTCTGTGCTTTTAATTTTTTGGTATAAACTTAAAGACTTATTGTTAACGCGCTCAAACATATATCACTATTTTAAACTCCAAATGCGTGCCTACAAACCGGTCCGGGTACAGGGCCATTGTTTATCAGTCAGCCAATGTAATTGGTATTATATCTGTAATAATAGTTACTTTAAATGCTACCGATTATTTACTGACGTGGAATATTGTATAGCAAATATTGATATATGGTGCTTCTGTCAGCCACCACTATGTTCTGATGTATGTATCAGTACTAAATTGACTGAATTAAAAAAGAAATAACTACTGGTAGCGTAACTATTTTCTAGTGTTTACTTGCGTAATAAACATAACTTTATATCCTATTTAAATTTAAAATATAAGTCTAAAAAGAAACATTGATTACTCTGTTATTTTGCGACACTTATACTTTAGTTGCGTTTATTTCGTTTCTTATCTATTTATTATCCAAGTCAGTCAATGTTTAAAGCTGTTCTATTAATAGAATTCGTGCGGTGCTGTCCCTTAAGGAAGAAACGTACAGTTAAGAAAATAAAGACGAAATTCACAGAAGAGACGCGGTCAGTCCCTTGGAGATGGGGTGGTGGTGGGTGGGGGGGGGGTTGCTGTGTTATAGATAATAAAATGTCCCTCCTGGGAGTAGTTTTGTCACTTTTGAAACAACCAGCCTCTAAATATACCTCCCCCCCCCAACCCTTTTTCCCTCTCCCACCCTTTCATATTAAGTACTAACGGTGAACTCATTTCCATTCATCTACTCTTTTAAGATAACTAAAAGCCAGATGAGGAGGGAAAACAGTCATAGAGGACATTGGACAATGGGTTTAAGCTAACTGTATTAGAACTGACATAGTTGTGGGTAGTAAGTGTTAGATGTAGGCATAATGATAATTTCGGTGTTTGTGAAAATATTTGGAAAAAACTAAAGCTCAATTTCTAGTCTGCAAGTAGTGCACAGACAAAAATGTCCATCAAGTAGTGCACAGACTTTAATATGTCCATCAAGAAGTGCACAAACAAAAATGTCCATAAGGTAGTGCAAAGAGAGAAACGTCCATCAAATAGTGCACAGACAAAAATGTCCATCAAGTAGCGCACAGACAAAAATGTTCATCAAATAGTGCACAGACGAGAATGTCCATCAAGTAGTGCACGGGCAAAAATGCCCTTCAAGTAGACCAAAAGATAGATATATTGAGATAATGTAAAACGAGGTAAAGCTAGTGAAAATGCATTGAATGGTGTAGCAATAAACAATCAATCAATTAGACCACACAGTGGCAAACCACGAACCTCGGACCAAAGAAAAGACCCGTTCTGATGTTTGATCCGGGCCGCATTCTGGTACTCTCCACTCTTTCCCAATCCTATGACTTTAAGATGTTATTCTCTTATTATTTCAAATAAACACTAGGCAAAGACTTTTAGATATTGGTTTGGAGGGGGGGGGGGTCCAGTCATAGACGTTGAGATATTTTGAGGCCCGAGTTTCCAGTTTTTTACCGAAATCATAATATGGTCTTGGTTCGGCCCTTGTGTTAAATTTGATAGACCTTTGTGGCCCGCGATTCAAAAAGATTGCCCATCCCTTAACAAGACTGCACAGTAAAATGTCTATGACATATTTTTACGGTAATGAATACATAATCGTCCTTATAACTATTTCAACGAATATCATAAGAGTTATATCGTTAAGTATTTATAAACGATGATCTAATACTTACACATCAAAACAATAAATAAAAAAGCATTGTTTTCTGAGGTGCAAAACTTTGAACTAATTTTTTTTTAAGAAAAAGAAAAAGTTTATATTGATAGCCATAAACGAAGATATCTTTTTAAAAAGTAAAAACGTATTGATCACTATGTCCTTATTTGAAAACTTTTGCAGTTACCTACAGCTGATTGGATTTCACAAAACAGCCAGTTTGACCAATGTCCAGCTGCTAGGCGGTCAAAATGTTGAGTGCGTCTGGTGGGGAGTACCTCTGTGTCGGGGACTACATCTGTTTGTACTCCGTGGATACAGAGGGATACGTCAACGCGACACAGTCAAGGTGAGTACACGTTTTGAAAAAATGAAAAAAAATTGCTTACGGGTGCACTTAATAATAGCGAGGACATCAATAAACAAAAAAAGATAAGACGAAAGAATCTTTCTTTTTCTGTCTAACGCAACCATGTCCGCAAGTTCCAATAGTTTTTATTTTACATTTTAATACTTTAAATTTTCCTTTTAACCTCTCTAACCTCTTCTCATTCACTGTGTGTCAGAATGTAAGATCAGACAGAGATAAATGGAGAAAGAGATAGTGATAGATAGATAGATAGATAGATAGATAGATAGACAGATAGATAAATAGATAGATAGAGAGATAGAGAGATAGATAGATAGATAGATAGATACGTTAGTGCTACTTAGTCCAGGTCAGATCTTGTTTGTTTTAACCCGGATCTCTTTCTCCCCATCTCTATCTCTCTCTCTCTCTGTCTCTATGTCTCTCTCTCTCTCTCTCTCGCGATGGCGTAACTATCATCAGTGGCTCCCGGGGTTTGACTCTGAATATGTCTCCCCCTTTCCCTTGCCAATACCAAAGTACCCCTAAAGCCACGTCTGGATGGCGGCAAAGCTAGTAACGCCCCGGGGGTGGCTCAGTCCGTATGAACCCCCCCCCCCCACTTGCCAGCTAAGTTGCAACACTGGGTTCTAGCTCAAGTGACGTGCATTGTTAATGTCCTTCGCAATTCTACCTATGTCCTTTTGTGGCCTTGTGTTATATTGATTTAGAGAGAAAGGGGGTAATTGGGGGGGGGGGGGGGAGAGGGGTCGAAAATGTCCCAATAGAACAGTGTTCCGCAAGGTACACCTATCAAATCAAAAAAAATTTAGAGGTACACCAAAGAAAAAAAAGAAATGACATTTTAATAATTATTTATTTATTACTAAAAATCGACGCTCGCTCTCTCTCTCTCTCTCTCTCTCTATTGAATAGAAAATTCATGAAAGATTAAGAGATACACATCTTGCACCTACGTAACAAAACATTAACTCTGGTCTTACACAACTCGATCATCCGGTGCCAGATCTAGGTCACGAAAACATGGGTGACTATCTTTATATACATTTATATACACGCGTTTTTATTTTAATAATTATACTTTAAAACAAAAAGGGGGGGGGAGCGCTTGAGTCAATAGACCAGGGCGCCAGCTCAAGTAAGTCTGGCACCGTCTATGTCCGTCAACATAAGTCACGTAGCAGAGTCCTGGTCACTCAAACAGTGTGTGTTGTGTGTGTGTGTTGTGTGCGTGTTGTGTGTTGTCCCCGTGTCGATTGCCGATATTCGTTCATCTCTGGAGACAATTGTATCCCATCTCCTGCAAAGTACGCCAAGGTCTAGGTCCAATACGTCGGGCTCAAATATCACTGATGGCCAGTCTGGGCTGAGGGGAGGGGTAGGGGGAGGCGGGACGGGCTACACTCCGTCTGTTACATCCCTGACCTTTTTATTTTGTGGGGGGGGGGGGTATGCGTTGCTTTTATATTTACAGGCTATCCTATAATTTCCTTTTTTTTTGTCATCGTAAAAAAAAAAAAGTGAGAACAAAACAAAAAAAAATAACGACCTCGAAACAGATCCTGTTGGGGGGGGGGGGTATGTCACGTTGTTCATATAATCTAAATACATGTAAATGGGTCTCTTATTGCAGACAGACAATTTAATGTACATCTAGCTGTGAAACTATTTACATAGCAGACTGCAGATATGGAGCACACGTTGTATTGTAAAGACGCATGGATAGGTAGAAAGACAGAGAGACAAAGATTAGATAGGTTGGCAGGTCTGTAGTGGAACAAACAGACAGATAGATTAGACTGATAGACAGACAGACAGACAGATAGATAGATAGATAGATAGGTAGATAGATAGATAGATAGATAGATAGATAGATAGATAGATAGATAGATAGATAGATAGATAGACAGACAGACAGACGGATGAATGGATGGATGGACGGACGGACGGACGGACAGACAGACAGACAGACAGACAGACAGATAGATAGATAGATAGATAGATAGATAGATAGATAGATAGATAGATAGATAGATAGATAGATAGATAGATAGATAGATAGATAGATAGATAGATAGACAGACAGACAGACGGATGAATGGATGGATGGACGGACGGACGGACGGACAGACAGACAGACAGACAGACAGACAGATAGATAGATAGATAGATAGATAGATAGATAGATAGATAGATAGATAGATAGATAGATAGATAGATAGATAGATAGATAGATAGATAGATAGATAGATAGATAGATAGATAGATAGAGAAAAAAAGAAAGAACATTCAGTCGTTATTCTGAGTTTTGCTTCAAAACTTTCGTCCATTTCAAAATCTCAGCGATAACAAGGAAATATTCTTAACCTTCAAAACACGGAATTCGCAACAACAACAACAAAAAAAAAACTATTGACATGGATGACGTAATACTAGGGTTCAAATGATTAGTGTCAATGAACGTTGTTGGTGTGTTTTGAAAACGACAGTATATGGAGAAGAAATCGTTTCGCTCCATTAGAGAGAGATAAAAAAAAATTGTTTTTGAGGCTATAGATCCGCGGGTTCTCAACCGATGGTACCCGTACCCCAAAGGTTTACGTGAAAAGATCCTCCAAGGGTACCCAGCGACATGTGATTTTTTGGTTTAAAACAACCAAGAGTTTGAATGAGGTCGCCAGTTCGCTGCGTTACTCATCACTAAACCGCGCGCCCCAAGTGTCGCATTAGAACTGTAAGCGCATACCGTTATGAGAATGAGTACAATTTTTCGCGAACTAACGTCTGAGGTTTACCCGCGGATATACTTTCATTATCTTTTGGGGTACCGTCGCGAAAATGATTGAGAAGCGATTCTTAAGATGAGGTGCATGGGTTTGAGGCTTTGTGCTAGACCTGCATCACCATGGCTTCTGAAAGGAATCTATTTATGACAGCTCTTTGACTACGTATCTTAAGATTTGGACTCATAGAGTCTGCTCAGAATTGTAAGGTTGCCATAGCAGTGGAGACTAGGGAGCGACCGATAATCGGATCGGTATCGGTATCGGACCGATATTGGCACTATCGGTTAATATCGGATCGGCCGATTGTTGTAGGGAATGACCGATAGTCAAACCGATACTGGCACTATGGGTTAACTATCGGACCGGCCGTTTTTTGGCTGCCGATACATTGTTTTTTTTTTTTCACAACAGAGTTGCAGAAAAAAAAATCAGTAAATAACCCAATTCTATAACCAGATCAGACAAGATTTAAAAAAAAAGGAAAAAAAAAAACCCGTACACAGAAATTGTCACGTCTACATCAGAGATATGACCTTGAAACAATAGGATTGGCATTTCTTAATTCTAATGTATGACCTTGAATGATACAATTAATGAACATCTGTGTGTATTTTTTGTTGGGATGGGAAGTTGGGGGGGGGGGGGGGACAAGACTTACGTGTGGTCGAAGTGTCACAAAATATGACAGGGAAGGGGTAAGCATGGGTTGACGTACGTCATTAGGTGTAGCACGAGAAAAACACGTGTTTGGCATTGTTGTTGATTAAAAAAAATACCGGTATCTGGGGGGGGGGGTAAACAAGACACGCGTGGGCGAAGTGTTACAAAATATGTGAACATAGGTTGAAATACGTCATACAGCACGAGAATAACACGTGTTTGGCATTGTTGTTGCTTAAGGGGCTGTCCATTAATTACGTCAACAAAATAGGGGGAGGGGGGGTCAGAAAATATTTGACAATTGTTGACAAGGGGGAGAGGGGAGGTCAAGAAAAGTTGACGTCAACAATGTTACTTTTTTAAATTTAATATAATTACTTAATAAATAGGAAAATTAAGCAGCGTTTGTAGTTCTGTGTTACGCACTCGCTTAACATTCAGTATTTTAATTAAACTAACTATATTCCTACTAATTTTGCCACATAAACATTTTGGAAGCCACCTTTTTTTAGGGGGTGGGGTAATCAAATGTTGACGTAATTTTATAGGGGGGTCTCTGGAAGTTTGACAAGTTGTTGACAAGGGGGAGGGGGGGGGGAGGTAAAAATCGCCAAAAATTTGTTGACATAAATAATGGACAGCCCCTAAATAGAAAATATCGGTATCGGTATCGGTAAAAATGCTGGGGGAAAATATCGGTATCGGACTATCGGTAAAAAGGCATATCGGTCGCTCCCTAGTGGAGACGATAGAAATAATGAGGACGGACGGTCGAGTGGAAAAGCACTCGACTGTCGACCAATGGACTTTCAGGTCATGGGGAAACTTCCTGCTATAATTCCCATAGTGCCTACATAGCTATTGCACCATCGGCTGTGGTGGGGATAAAAGAAGGGCATCATAAAAACCTATCCTTTGATCCGTGGTTTAAAGGATCTAAGAAATTTCATCTCATCCTTACAAGGGACTTCACACAAGACAGAGAAATTACGTAATCATGAAATGAGAGCTTAACATTGTGCTTAGGTATAATCAATTATGGCGTTTATTCAAAAGCTCAATTAATGAATGAAAAAAAAATATTTAGCCGCTTTGATCGTTAACTAGATGAACTCTTTGTTCCTCCTCTGTGTCCTTCCCTCGTTCGTTCCACCTGTCTCTCTCTCTCTCGCTCTCTCACTCTCACTCTCACACTCTCTCAAACTCTCACTCTCTCTCTGTCTCTCTCTCTATCTCTCTCTCTCTGTCTCTCTCTCTGTCTCTGTCTCTCTCTCTCTCTCTCTATCTCTCTATCTATCTATCTATCTATCTATCTGTCTCATTCGTTTCACTCTGTCCAACAAGGTTGCACTAATCTGAACCGATGTTAATGAGCTTGTTTTCCGAAGGGGGGGAGGAAAAAATGTATTATCGGGAATTACCCAATTCAACAACTACTTCGCTACTTCCGTTTGACGCTTCCAAATAATACGTGTACTCCCCACTTCTTCTCTTGCCACCCACCCACTCCCGCCCCACCCTTCCTCTTCCACCCTTTGTGATCCACCCACGATCCCAGCATATCTTCCCGCCGGCCATGCTACTCAGCTGTGAGCGAGTAAAACAACATATTCCTTTTTTTTTTTATAACTTCTACAATTGCAGCTTATTAAGGTGTATCTCAACGAGAAATGTTTTTCTTTTGCGTTACCACTACTTGTACAGCTGCTCACGGTTAGATGCGAGACTAAGAAAGTTACTCACGGTTAACAAAAATGAATCCATTTGCTACTACACCAAAGCCCTAGTACTTTCTCAGTTCCAGTCTGTCTGGTTATCAAAGGGTGAGATCAGTCTACTGTAGATCAAACGGATGCCGCATGAAAACAGCCGCACGTTGTGCACAAGTATTAACGTCGAATTAGTGTGTACATGTAATAACGTCAGATTTTTGGTGCACTTGTATTAACATCACATTAGTGTGCACATGTATCAACATCCGATTAGTGTGTACTTGTATTAACATCAAATTAGTGTGCACAATAATAATATTAGATTGGTGTGCACATGTATTGACAACTAATTAGCGTGCACATACATTTACATCATATTAGTGACCACATGTATTGATATTAGAGCACATGAAGTACTAAATGTATTCATATGTGAGTACTAAATGTGTGCACATGTATGCACTATTTTAGTTACTGTGCACTTACGCTCATGTTGAAAGATGTGCACACACATGTAACACATTTGTATTCAGAATGACTCATGTGCATATGCATTCAGAAGAAACCAGTGAACATACGAATTGGCATCGACCAGCGCACACGCGTAAACGCCAAATATGATGCGCATTCGTAAACAGCCACACCGGCGTGCATGTGCATTTAATTCTTACGTGCTGACTATCAACTAGGACTGCATAGTCAAATAGATGATCACACGTTGATAAGGATCACTGAACACGATGTCATCCCAAGCCGTGAGATATTCTTGACGATTTATTCCTGGCTGTGTTTTCAACTTGACTTCATCTTCACTGAGCTATTCCTTAACTAAACCTATGTCGCTTTTCTTATTGTAATGAGCTCGTGTTAAAATTATGTATATTCCTTGAATTTCTGGTAATTATCTCAAATTCTTTCTATTATTAAGCCTTCGATGGTTTTAGAACAATACTATAAGCCTATAATGTCTTTATTATTTTCCCTCAATTAGGAGTTACGTTTCAAAGAAATGCTACAATTTCCCAAATAGTTATTTCAACCCTAACCGCATGAGTTCCGATTCGCATTTTACGAAATCCGCGAACAAATAGACTTTTAAATTATTTTAAGAGAGAAACGTGAATTGATTTTTTCCCCTTCATTCTGTTTCAGCACAAGTTACAGTGAGATCTACATCTATCAGAGTCAGGACCGTGACAAGCCAGCTCACATACCCAACCCCCAAGGTAACTTGTGTTATCCAATTTAAAGTTCATTTGTTTTTGTTTTTTTCGGCTGTTTTTATCATGCCTATTGTATGGCTGATGGTGTCATGCCTATTGAATGGCTGATGTTATCACATATATTGTATGACTGATGGTGGCATGCCTATTGTATGGCTGATGTTATCCCATCTATTGTATGGCTCATGGTGGCATGCCTATTGTATGGCTGATGTTATCATATCTATTGTATGGCTGATGGTATCATGCCTATTGTATGGCTGATGTTATCATATCTATTGTTTGACTGATGGTGGCGTGCCTATTGTATGGCTGATGTTATCACATCTATTGTATGGCTGATGGTGGCATGCCTATTGTATGATTGATGTTATCATATCTATTGTATGGCTGATGATATCATGCCTATTGTATGGCTGATGGTGTCATGACTATTACATGGCTGATGTTATCATATCTATTGTTTGACTGATGGTGGCATGCCTATTGTATGGCTGATGTTATCACATCTATTGTATGGCTGATGGTGACATGCCTATTGTATGGCTGATGTTATCACATCTATTGTATGGCTGATGTTATCATATCTTTTGTATGGCTGATTGTATCATGCCTATTGTATGGCTGATGTTATCATATCTATTGTATGGCTGATGGTATCATGCCTATTGTATGGCTGATGTTATCATATCTATTGTTTGACTGATGGTGGCGTGCCTATTGTATGGCTGATGTTATCACATCTATTGTATGGCTGATGGTGGCATGCCTATTGTATGATTGATGTTATTATATCTATTGTATGGCTGATGATATCATGCCTATTGTATGGCTGATGGTGTCATGACTATTACATGGCTGATGTTATCATATCTATTGTTTGACTGATGGTGGCATGCCTATTGTATGGCTGATGTTATCACATCTATTGTATGGCTGATGGTGACATGCCTATTGTATGGCTGATGTTATCACATCTATTGTATGGCTGATGTTATCATATCTATTGTATGGCTGATTGTATCATGCCTATTGTATGGCTGATGTTATCATATCTATTGTTTGACTGATGGTTGCATGCCTATTGTATGGCTGATGTTATCATATCTATTGTATGCCTGATGGTATCATGCCTATTGTATGGCTGATGGTGTCATGCCTATTGTATGGCTGATGGTGTCATGCCTATTGTATGGCTGATGTTATCATATCTATTGTTTGACTGATGGTGGCATGCCTACTGTATGGGGCCCACAGCAACTGAGCGCTGGAGATAAACATATATATATATATATATGACGCCGCATCTTGGGTTAGGATGGTATTACTTAAAAACTCTTGTTACATAAATGTATATAAATATTTGAAGCAGTTGGACGTTTGACTAGCCACACAACCCTTGTATTATGCTGTGACTACATAAACATTTAATCTTCCTCGTCGGACCCCAGTGTCTAAGCGAACTTAACTTACTTTACGAACTTTTTTACTTTACTATACTAAGCGTGTAGTCAGACTGAATAAACTTCATAGAATTTATTTTGAGTGGTTTTAGGTATCTGTATAATGTCCCTCGTCATATGCGGCCTTGATGATACGCGGGAATAAGACAAGTCTCATTTGTGGGACCGAGAGCAGTAAGTGTAGACTCGGGTGGGACCGAGAGCAGTAAGTGTAGGCTAAGGTGGGACCGAGAGCAGTAAGTGTAGGCTAATGTGGGACCGAGAGCAGTAAGTGTAGGCTAAGGTGGGACCGAGAGCAGTAAGTGTAGGCTAATGTGGGACCGAGAGCAGTAAGTGTAGGCTAAGGTGGGACCGAGAGCAGTAAGTGTAGGCTCGGGTGGGACCGAGAGCAGTAAGTGTAGGCTAATGTGGGACCGAGAGCAGTAAGTGTAGGCTAAGGTAGGACCGAGAGCAGTAAGTGTAGGCTCGGGTGGGACCGAGAGCAGTAAGTGTAGGCTAATGTGGGACCGAGAGCAGTAAGTGTAAGCTCGGTGGGACCGAGAGCAGTAAGTGTAGGCTAATGTGGGACCGAGAGCAGTAAGTGTAGGCTCGGTGGGACCGAGAGCAGTAAATGTAGGCTAATGTGGGACCGAGAGCAGTAAGTGTAGGCTAATGTGAGACCGAGAGCAGTAAGTGTAGACTCGGGTGGGACCGAGAGCAGTAAGTGTAGGCTAATGTGGGGCCGAGAGCAGTAAGTGTAGGCTCGGGTGGGGCCGAGAGCAGTAAGTGTAGGCTAATGTGGGACCGAGAGCAGTAAGTGTAGGCTAATGTGGGACCGAGAGCAGTAAGTGTAGGCTAAGGTGGGACCGAGAGCAGTAAGTGTAGGCTAATGTGGGACCGAGAGCAGTAAGTGTAGGCTAAGGTGGGACCGAGAGCAGTAAGTGTAGGCTCGGGTGGGACCGAGAGCAGTAAGTGTAGGCTAATGTGGGACCGAGAGCAGTAAGTGTAGGCTAAGGTGGGACCGAGAGCAGTAAGTGTAGGCTCGGGTGGGACCGAGAGCAGTAAGTGTAGGCTAATGTGGGACCGAGAGCAGTAAGTGTAAGCTCGGTGGGACCGAGAGCAGTAAGTGTAGGCTAATGTGGGACCGAGAGCAGTAAGTGTAGGCTCGGTGGGACCGAGAGCAGTAAATGTAGGCTAATGTGGGACCGAGAGCAGTAAGTGTAGGCTAATGTGGGACCGAGAGCAGTAAGTGTAGACTCGGGTGGGACCGAGAGCAGTAAGTGTAGGCTAATGTGGGACCGAGAGCAGTAAGTGTAGGCTCGGGTGGGGCCGAGAGAAGTAAGTGTAGACTCGGGTGGGGCCGAGAGAAGTAAGTGTAGGCTAATGTGAACAAACGCATCTCTAAAGTATAAAAAAATGTGTAATGAGAAGGGGTTTGAGGGGAAGTGGGCCTTTGTTTGAGTATCGTCATAGTCCGAGGCCTGATTATGACACACAATGATCAAAAAAAAAAATTAAAAGTCCACTGTTTAATCAATCTATTGGCACTGGTTTTTCCCTCGACTAATTACCCCTGGTATAACAAACATTTAGTTGAGTGACACTAAAAAAAATTATTCTCGGGTGCGAGGGGCGGAATGTCTCCCAAGTTACCATCTCTCTAAGGTCGCTACCCAGTGATGTATTGGTAAAATATGAAGTAAGGGAACGCATAGTGGGAGCTAAAAAAAAAAATTGGGAGTTGTCGGGACATGAAAAAGTTCTGGAGGAACGCGTTCCGGTTCTGAAAAAAAGGTAAGGGAACGTCGTTTTCCCCGCGTTACCCTCCCAATACACCTCTGTGGCTAACGTCTTCTTTAAACCTAGTGCAGAGTTTGCCTAAACTTTTTTAAGCGCGTTGACTCGTGAATCTGTATGGCGGAGCAGCCCACGGCCACCTCGTAATGTTTTTATGACCTGATGCATAGGTTAAAATGGAGTGTTATATCTTGTCTTTACTCTCCTGTAATTGATGCGTGCATGTCAATTTTACGGAACACAGTTTAAAAGCTCAGCGGAATACAGTTTTAGAGTTCCGGGGGAACAAAGTTAAAGAGCTCCGCTGAATACAGTTTTAGAGCTCCGCGGAACACAGTTTTGGAGCCACTGTCCTATGATGTATCACGTAATAAAAATACCCCATGTATACTTCGGTATTCTGGCTGGGCGTTGTGCTAACCACACAACCCCTTCATATGCCGAGGTTATAGAAACAGATGAATTCTACACTTCATCTGCCCTGATACTTCGGTATTCGGTTTCGAATTATTATTATTATGTTCTATTATTAGGGATAGCATGACTGCATGTAAAACTTGAGTTACAATGGTCTCAATTTGACATTCTGTCGACAGCTGTCACCTTCCAGGTATGCATACAGAACAGATACAAGCTGAGCAAAAAACTCAGAAAACTGCTCAGCCAGTCGTCGTCCAATGGGTCGGAACCAAAGTCCGAGTCCGCTATGGTGGACAAAAGTCTGTTGACTCAGACCAAGGTCAGTTTACGTCTTTGACCCTCCCACATGATTGTTAAACAAATTGATAATAAAATGTTTAATTAAAAACACACAATCTAATTTATCATACAAAAATGTGCAGGAAACACTGGAGAACTCTTTCATATTGCCCCGAAGGGCCGTTTTTAAAGGTAGACCGAATAAGGTTACATCCTAGAGCCCCCTACATACACACACACACAAACACACTGCCAAGGGGCCACTTTCATGTACTAATTCATATCAAATTTGATAATACCAAGGCTCCTAGAGAAAAATTGCCTTGGTTCTTCACCATGTCTCCGAAATTCTTTGCTTAGGGTACCCACTACTAAAAGGGCCTCTTTAAAATAGTAACTCATAAACAAATCAAGGTCCCTGTCGTATTTTTCCCTTGGTTACCCTAGATTTCTCTAAAAGTTTCTGCTTAGAGCCCCCCCCCCTACTAAAAGGGCCCTTTTCAGTACTAAATATTATCAAATATAAAGGCGTCGAAAGAACCTTTGACCCACCTCCACCACCTATACCAATCTCCGATAGCCTCTGTGTATGGACTCTAAAAACGGTTATGTGGTGACCTTCACCATTGGTGTCAAGGCTAAAAAAAAAAAGAAAAACCGCATTAAAAGTAAGCAGGGTTGTTAGTATCGAAGTATCGGTATCGACCAATACAGTAATTTTCAAATATTTCGATTAAGGTTTCGCCATTACCAATACTTCAGCAAAACTGTTACTATTAAGCAATTCGTCCTCGTTCTGCCGCGCTGTACAGTAAAACAAGCAAAAAAATCTGTAGATTCAGATATATGTACTGTTGACCAAGGAGCGACCGATATGCCTTTTTACCGATAGTCCGATACCGATATTTTCCCCCAGCATTTTTACCGAGACCGATACCGATATTTTGCTATTAATGAAAGGGTGTCTTGCAGATGAAGAAGATTAGAAGAACAAAAGATTTGAAAAGACAGACCGGAAGACTGAAGTCAGAAACACAAACCATGCCTGCATAATCTCAGAAATCTGCATGTTTATTGTTTAAAATTAAACTTATAACAAACAATTTGTTGTTTTTACTTTTTACTTGTACACAAACAGAAAAGTAAGATAAAGTTGTAGATAATTAATGTCAAACTAAAAAACTAAATATTTATTAATTTTTAATTGTTACTTGTGAAAGTTGTGATGAAATTAAAATAGTTTTCTTCTTTATTCTTTGTAATTTTTACTGAATTTACTTGTAGCAGATTTTTTAAAAAATTGGAAAAATTAAAAACACTTAATTATATCAGTAAATCACTTCACTCAGGTGAACAGTTAACTGGAAGTCTGTCAGTAAACTTTAACTCTGTTTATAAACCAAAACCGGTTTAGAGTTACTAGATTTGTGAAAAAAAAAAAACAATGCATCGGCAGCCAAAAAACGGCCGGACCGATAGTTAACCGATAGTGCCAATATCGGTCCGATACCGATACCGATCCGATTATCGGTCGCTCCCTTCTGTTGACTGAACTAAAGCTGCACCACCCTGCAGAGTAAGTTGAATGGGAAATGCACTTAGTGCACTGCAGGCACGTTTTAAGGTTTTTAAAACTTCTGTCTTGTGATCCAAGTTGTCTGTCCAGTTAGTCTTAAATTTTGGATTGACCACTGCTGCCAGTTTTGCTTCTGGATCAGAAAATATAAAATCGAATCGCGCATTAATGCAATCACTAACAGCTCTGGCAAGGGGTTCACATACCGTGAGAGGGTGTTTGTGTCGCAAAATCATTACCTGTAATTTACCTTTTTTAATGGTTTGTGTGTGCAGTAAATAGCCAAATTCATTATTATTTTTCCTTACCAAATGCCCAGTCCACAACACAATGGATCAAATACTTCATTTGTATTCTGCTCTGAATATTTTCTGCTGCGGAGTCAGTCTCTTGATGTCAATCTTATCAAACACCATATCAAGTTCAACTTCTAATCTGGATTGGATAGTAAACAATGTAATTTTGCAACGGAATCGTAAGTGGAATTCCACCGAGTTCTCCGGGAGTAACGAGATACGTGCCGATTGCCGCAGCCAAAGATGAGCGATTTTGTTTGTTCCAGATAGCTACTAACTTTAACCAGGACGAATTGCTTAATAGTAAAAGTTCTGCTGAAGTAGACAGATATCTTGAAGATAACTCATCAGAAATGCTGTCATTAGCAATCTACCCGAGCATTTAGAAACTATACCTGCAACTGAACACTGGACTTACGACTAGTGCTGCAGTTGAGCGCATGGTTTCATTGGGTGGGCGTGTTTTTATGCCATTACGTTCTAGGCTAAGCAACGATCATTTCGGAATGATGGTCTTCTTACGTGCTGCCAAGTGGTGAAGTGATTAGCATTGAAATTGTGCTTTGAAAATGTATTCTATTGTTTTTTACATTTTTTTAAAAACTTGAGAAACTTGCACTCATTATATTTTAAATAAAAACAATTTGTTGTTCTCAAAAGTATTGGTATTGTATCGGTATCGATTTTGGCAATACATTTTTACTTGAGTATTTGTATTGGTATTGGCGATTCAATTTAAGAGTATCGTTAACAACCCGAAAAGTCGAGATAAACGAAAGTAAATTTGCCCGTTAACCCTGCGAGTAAGAATGCACATGTTTAGCATAAATAATGGAAGTTAGACTTAAATAATGGAAGTTTAACGTAAATAATGGAAGTTTAACTTAAATAATGGAAGTTTAACTTAAATAATGGAATTTTAACTTAAAGAGCCCAAGAAACTTGAACACACTTTTCTTTAGTCAACATAGTTTCTTTAAATATTTCCTAAATATAAGCCAAAGAAGAAAAATAGTTTCTTAACTTTTCAAACATTTTAACAATAGTCATTTTTTTTATTTTAAGGTTGTTTTTTTTTATTTCTAAGTTTATATAGGACCTATAACATACTGTAGAAATAGTAATACGTATTATTATTGGATTACTTCTTAAAGCACCTTAATTATTTTTTTTTTGGACGGGGAAAATGATTTTTTTTTTTTTTTAAATTTCAAAGTTGGCAGCTGAAGCGGAAAATGCTGACAACATGTCAGAACAGAAACGGCAGCAAGGGAAGAAAGTCCGGTACGGAGAGATTGTCCAGGTACATTTTTTTTTATTCTTCCTAAGTCGCTGATTGGTTTCTGATGACGCAATATGGTAATAATTGTGAGGTGGCGGTGAATGCGTAATTTGTTCCGGTGCAGCGAGGTCACAAGTTTAAAAAAGAAACAGGTTTTTGTTTTTACAGTAACTTTACTATCGTCACAGAAAATAGATTAGACAGAATACACATCCAGGATTCGATCGATTTTGTTTACCCCGATCGCCAGAATATTGATTATTTGTGTAGGCCTACTTAGATATTTCACATACTATCTACATACACAATGTCACTAAAGAGCGTGCCTTGACCTTGAACTTGACACATCAGCTCTGATCTTTGGGCAAAACAAACATCAACACGTGTGAAATATATGTATATAATTTATGTAAATGTACCAGTCTGCCTTAAAATAATCTGTTTCAATAGTAAGATCACGAAAATCGTTTACTTTCATAAAACTCATGGAAAGAAGAGTCAGCTAATGTACTGGCCTATATACACGAACATCACCCATTCCCCCTGACTTTATAGATGACAACGAAAAATCTAAATGATTTAAAAGTAAAAGACATTAATTATTTTTAGCCCCCAACTTTAAATACCTGTGCAATATACACATTTTCACCACCGTGTCTTACAACTGTACCAAGAGCTTGTTTAAAACATTATTAAATCAGTATAACATTCTACCAACTGTTAGAGTGAACTTTTCCATAATTCCTCATTATTCTGTTAAAACTAAAATCAAGATTAAAATTATTTTTTTTTGCCTTTCTCCGGACTTAGTATGACTTTATTCTGACAGATAGTAAAGTTTTATTTTATATGATAGTATTAATTTTATTAAGCGAAAAATGGCTTATCATTTTACTTTTGTTGATGAAGCTTTATAAAAGAATAAAGAGACGGGAGATGGTTATCCCGTTATAACTGATGTTGTTGTTTTTATTAAAAGAAGGTTCTTTGAAAAAATAATAAAAAATATGAAACAAAACTTTAGATTTGAAGTTTAAATTGTTTATCTTTTGAAAATTGTTTACATACATTGATGATGTTGCTGTTGTCCCCCTCTCCACAGCTGAAACATGTGTTCACAGGCAAGTACATCCACATGTGTACATCTCAAACTAGTCAGAGGGATAAGAACAACATGATGGTAGGTCTATGTGGACTGAATGTTGGTGTGTGGTAGAGCTGTGTGATGGTAGGTCTATGTAGACTGAATGTTGATGTGTGGTGGAACTGAGTGATGGTAGTTCTATGTGGATCAAATCGTTTGTGTGTTGTGTAACTATGTGATAATATGTGTATGTTGACTGAATGTTTGTGTGTTGGGAAACTGTGTGATGGTACGTATATGTGAACTGAATGTTTACGAGTGGCGGAACGACGAGATGGTATACACTTCATGCATTTATGTATAAGATGGAACTGCCAAATGGTAGGTCTATGATTGATGTGTATGTACATATGATGGTAGGTCTATTAGTATGAACTATATGTGATGGAACAGCCAGGCTTATGAATGAAGTCGATATAAACATGTTGGTAGGCCTATTAGTACTAGTGTGTCTAATATTTAGTAGGAACGTTTTAGGTCAGAACTCAGAACCCAAAGTACCTTTGAGACCGTGACGTCATTAAAGTTGATGGGAATTCATAATGGTTATGGGGTAATATGGAAATAGGGGCACCAGGAGGTTGTCAGTTGAACTATACTTAAGAATTTCTCAGTGTGAGTCAATGTGTGTAACTTAAGTGTGTGTAAGATTACACAGCCCAACAAAAAAAATTTTTTTGTGAATTGCCAAGAATGTTTGAATGAATTTATAGCAATTCATGGGTGCTGATTTCAAAACTGCCACTGCTTTTGCTGAATTGGCTCTAGTTTCTGAGATATTGGACACCCTTGGAAATATGATTGTACCCTTTGTGTAAAACAAACGCAATAGGTTTGGTGTCTGTTGTTTAATTAAATTGTACCAAGTTATAACTTGGTTTTTTCTTCTTTTTTATCTCTGCTTTCTAAAAACATCATGAGTTCATCACGAAGATGCTGCAAAAATAATCAGAATGTATTCTGTTACATCTCTGGACAATACAATACATGATTGAAAGCAAAGAAGAAATATAACCGACTTTGTGCAGCAGGCATATTTGGCTTATTTCGGTGTGAAGCTGGGAGACCAAGACATGTCTTGGGTTCCAAATAAGGTCTGCAAAACTGTGTGGATTGGCAGTGGACAAATGGTGAGAAGAAAAGTCTAAGTTTCGGTGTACCAATGGTATGGCGAAAGCCGAAAGACCATTTTGGTGATTGTTATTTTTGTATTGTGAATGTTAAAGGCTTCAATCGCCACAAGAAATCTAAGTGGCATTATCCTGATATTGAATCTGCAATGAGACCAATTCCACGTAGCAGTGAAGTTCCTATACCAGTGTTTACTGGATTATTAGAGTTTTCACCATCAGACTTCGACGAGGGGCAAGATCTGGAGTTTTTGGCAGGTGAAAACAGTAGAAGCGATTATGAAGGAAGTTCTTCAACACCTCAACTATTCAGCCAAGAAGAATACAATGATCGAATACGAGACCATCTGAGCTTTTAGCATCCAGGCTCAATGAAAGAAATGTTCTCAAACCAGACAGGCATATTTGGCTTATTTCGGTGTGAAGCTGGGAGACCAAGACATGTCTTGGGTTCCAAATAAGGTCTGCAAAACTGTGTGGATTGGCAGTGGACAAATGGTGAGAAGAAAAGTCTAAGTTTCGGTGTACCAATGGTATGGCGAGAGCCGAAAGACCATTTTGGTGATTGTTATTTTTGTATTGTGAATGTTAAAGGCTTCAATCGCCACAAGAAATCTAAGTGGCATTATCCTGATATTGAATCTGCAATGAGACCAATTCCACGTAGCAGTGAAGTTCCTATACCAGTGTTTACTGGATTATTAGAGTTTTCACCATCAGACTTCGACGAGGGGCAAGATCTGGAGTTTTTGGCAGGTGAAAACAGTAGAAGCGATTATGAAGGAAGTTCTTCAACACCTCAACTATTCAGCCAAGAAGAATACAATGATCGAATACGAGACCATCTGAGCTTTTAGCATCCAGGCTCAATGAAAGAAATGTTCTCAAACCAGACGTTAAAATAATATTTTATCGGAAAAGAGAAGAGTTTCTTCTTCCATATTTCATCCAAGAGGAAGATCTTGTTTACTGTAATGACATCCCTGGACTTCTGCTCCAATTCCGAAGACTAGCGTCATTTTATAGACAGTTCCATCAGAAGCTTGAAATGCGTTTTTTTTACAATGGTAACCGTAATGCATCTTTTCCCATTGCTCACTCAACAACACTTAAAGAAGAGCATGAGAATATCAAAACAGTATTGCAGAAAGTCCGTTATTATGAGCATCAGTGGTCAATTTGTTTTGATCTAAAAATGGTAAACTTCTTGCTTGGGTAGCAGTCAGGATACACAAAATACCCATGCATTTGGGATAGCAGGGCAAGGCAAGATCATTGGTCAAGAGTGACATGGCCTGCAAGGTAAACTATGACTGTAGGTAAAGAAAATATCATCAACAAGCCACTGGTTGACAAAAATAAGATCATTCTCCCACCGCTTAATATCAAATTAGGTTTAATGAAACAATTTGTTAAGGCTTTGGACAAATCTGGCAATTGCTTCAAGTATATTTGCAGATCATTCCCCGGATTGAGCATGGAGAAGCTGAAAGCTGGGATTTTTGACGGTCCTCAGATTCGGAAACTCATCGACGATCGAAATCACCTTGAAGCTTCTTCATGGAACAGTTTTGTTTCAATTGTCAGGAACTTCTTAGGTAATAACAGAGCAGAGAATTAAAGAACTGGTGCAAGATATGCTAGCTAACTTCAGAAACAGTGGAACAAATATGAGCATCAAGGAACATTACCTGCACAGTCATTTAGATAAATTTCCAGGTAACCTTGGGGACTTCAGTGAGGAACAAGGCGAGAGGTTCCATCAGGATATGAGGGTGATGGAGGAGAGATATCAAGGAAGATGGGGCATACATATGATGGGACTACTGTTAGAGCACCAACTACACATACAAAAGGAAGTCGAGCAAACAGCGATTTGCTAATGCATTACCATAGACAATTAACATATTAATTAATTGATTAATTAGACATAATTAGTTTTTCAAATGAAAATGTTTTCTTCTATAACACTATTACACATATTTTTGAACAAATTTCTGCATAACTATCAACAGTTTCACTACTATTTGTTAGTATTCTATTATACTTCATGCGATTATTGACAAATTCCAAACACGGTGCATAAATTATTTAATTAATTTTAATTATCTCGTAAAATAGAGCCAATCTAGCAAAAGCACTTACATATTCTAAATCAGCATAGTTGACTTTGTATAAAATGATTCAAATATCACTGGCAATGAATTCACTGTTTACCAGTATTATAATTTATATGTAGCAATTTTTTTTGTATGTGTTTAGTTAAGTGAGTGTGTATGTATTTGTATAGGTATATATATATATATATATATATATATATATATATATATATATATGTGTGTGTGTGTGTGTGTGTGTGTGTGTGTGCCTTTGCTTTTTGTGTATATTAATGGATAGGCGAATTCTGCCCCTGATAATTACGAGAGACCACAAAACTTTTACACAGCGAAAAATACTAACACATAAATACCGAAAGAAAAATAGATGTGTAAAAAAAAATTGTATTATTCATATTTAGCGATTAATCCAGCTCTTAGAAAACTGAGAGAGTGGAATAAAATCGAGAAAAATAATCTACCATCAAAAGATTAACAGAATACACAAAACGCAAAAGTTAAAAAATCATTTTAAAAAAAACAACAGACTGACACACACACACACACACACACACACAGACAGCACAAAAAAATCATCCATTGCTTTCTTTGTTGTTGTTGTTGTATGCTGAACTCTATATCAAAAAGTCTACAACGTGCTTATTTCTCTCTCAAATTTCACTCGTTAACAGCAGTGGTTCTATAAGTGTTGGTTGAATGGGCATCTGTTCGACCAGCAGGTCACGGATGAATTTCAGCTGCATCGTTAAAAAAAAGTAAAAAAAAATAAATAATTAGTTGATCAAGAATATATTTTCACTATATCTGTTTTAAAGTTACAAAACATAATTATGAATCGTGAAAGTTTAATAGCTGTTATAGTTGTCGGCGAAGCGTAATAGTTGGAGAACCAGTTTATTACAGATAACAATAAAAATACTCAATATTTAGCTAACAAACAAACAAATAAAAAAATTTCAGATTTTTAAATAATTATCGTTTGCTGATTAAACCCAGATGATTAAAGCCGAAAACTGCCCGCTTTGGAATTACAGCCAATCGTATTTTTATATCGATTATTAAAAAATAAAAAATGAAAACAAGACTTTTTATTATTTGAATATATTAAATGAATTTTGGCAAATCCCTTAATTTCAAACTATTATCTTTTTTTTTTAAATATTCATGTTTGTTTGACATCTATTGCATGCAGGGCCGTTTTAAGGTCATCGTAGGCCCTCTAGGCACTTTCAAAGGCGTAGGCCCTCCCCGATCTCATTTTTTTATATTTTTCAAGAATGCACGGCACTTTTTTGCCATTCTTATTTTCGAAGGCCCTTGAAATGTCCGTAGGCCCTAGACACAGTGCCTACTACAGTGCCTACTACAGTGCCTACTGTGCCTATATGATAAAGCGGCCCTGATTGCATGTCGAAGTTTGATAGACTTCTTTGTAATTATAGAAACCATTAATTTTTTGTTTCTACAATCTGTTTCCGCTTTGTCTTGGATGGATTGTTTCTTTTTAATCATTCATTGACAAAAAAATAACAAACGCATTCAGTGGTCTAATAATGTCTTGTGTGTATTGTTTCTCTTTATCTTTAGCTTTCGATGATAACTTAAAGAAAGCAATATGCTGATGTAATAAAAGGTATTCAGCTAATGTACACAGGCTAACAATACATAAACTAGGGGTGGACACTTATGTGGTACATCAGGGGCAAATTGTAGGGTTTTTTTTTTTTTGGAAATACAGTAGAACGTCGTTTATACGAATTAATGGGCACCGGACACCTCTCGGATACGCACTCGTCCGTATAAACGAAAACCGAATGCGATCAATGCATACATAACATGAAACCGGACATTATAAGAATATAAGAAATCATCACATGCGGGCAGGCCCGTAGCGTGGCCCCTGCTGTAGAATGCCTGGCCCCTGCTGTAAAATTTTCACGCCACGGGGCTGCATGCGGGAAACAGTGCTTGATTCATGTACATGTAGTTGACAAAAAAAAACTTGTCGGGATATTTGACGCTCCGGTTCGGATAAACGACGTTCTACTTTATCTATTAGCCTTTAAAGACAAAAAATCATAACCATCTTACAAAATTTAGGAATGGAATATTTTATTATTTATTGGGATTCAAAGGATCCGCGCTGATTTCAAAGAATGGCCACACCCCCGTTTGTCATATATTGTTCTACTATTCTGTGTTGCCTATGTTATGCTGTAATACGTCATAGACTACGATTGGAGCTAAGAGAGCGGCTTGTGTTTGGTTTATGTAAATCACACAAAAAAAACGTCGAACGTCCACCAACTTACATAGATCAGTGACGTTAGCTTAAACTTCAAGTTTTTTTGTTTATATTTAGGAGCTGAACCCATGCATTGGATAGATCTATAGTTTGACTGTCTCCCCCCCCCCCTCCGATACAATCTGGGAGATGGCCGCTACATATTCACAGCATCCAGACAACTACAAACATATCCACAGCATCCAGACAACTACAAACATATCCACAGCATCCAGACAACTACAAACATATCCACAGCATCCAGACAACTACAAACATATCCACAGCATCCAGACAACTACAAACATATCCACAGCATCCAGACAACTACAAACATATCCACAGCATCCAGAAAAATACAAACATATCCACAGCGTCCAGACAACTACAAACATATCCACAGCGTCCAGACAACTACAAACATATCCACAGCGTCCAGACAAATACAAACATATCCACAGCGTCCAGACAACTACAAACATATCCACAGCTTCCAAACAACTTCAAACATATCCACAGCATCCAGACAACTTCAAACATATCCACAGCATACAGACAACTACCAACATATCCACAGCGTCCAGCCTCAAACAAACGAAGAAAAACTGCCCCCAACTGCCCCCACAACCAGCAATAGATGCACGGTTGTAGTTGAACTGCACCATCTGTCCCACTAAATAACATTCATCCCAGAAATGTTGTAATTCTCTCTCTCTCTCTCTCTTTATCTCTCTCTCTCTTTATCTCTCTCTACCCCTCTCTATCTCGCTCTCTCCCTCTCTCTCCCTCTCCCTCTCTATCTCTCTTTCTTTCTGTATTGGACTAATTCTCAAATTGTTTTTTTTCTTTTTGTGAATCGCAACCTGTTCTGTTTCGCGACCCAGACGTGGTTGCTGTGGTTGATGTGGCTGATGTGGCTGCTGTGGTTGCTGTGGTTGACGTAGTTGACGTGGTTGCTAAGGTTGCTGTGGTTGATGTGGTTTGCATGGTTGTTGTGGTTGCTATGGTTGCTGTGGCTGCTATGGTTGCTGTGGTTGCTGTGGTTGTCGTGGTTGCTGTGGTTGATGTGGTTGACATGGTTTCTGTGGTTGATGTGGTTGCTGTGGTTCTTATCGTCGTCATCATATCAAATAGTTTATATTGTTTTACTTGAATAAAACAAACCAAAAAGATAAAAAAAAAACAACAACATAGAAACAGAAATTCTTTGAATGACCACCATTTGTACTAACTGTCCCTCCCAAACTCCTTTTATTTTTTAGTACTTGACCCACAATGACCAGTGCCTGAGGGAAAGGTGCCTCTCGGTTATTAACGGGTGAAAGGGTGGGGAAGGGGGAGTGAAGGTTTGGAAGGGCTGCAGAAATAATTAACTCATCCCGAAATCATTCACACATCACACGTGCTGCAGACGACAGCCTCCATTACTGGAAGATAACCCAGATCGACTCAATCACGTGACCCATGTGGCGCCAATCGGTGTGATGCGATTTTTTTTTTTAAAAAGGGAGGTGAATGATGGAAGGAGGGGGTGGGGTGAAGTGGGGGCTTTCGGACTATCCGATAAGTCTGTCCAGCCCTTCAGCTGAACTTAAGGATAATACAATCAATGTATAAACACACCTCAGCCCAGGGGTCCGAAACATATGCCCAATGGCCTATTTGTGTGAATTTGTTTGTGTGTGTGTGTGTGTTTTTGTCTGTGTGTGTGCCCCCTGATGTTTGATGCATCATGTGCGATGATTTGGGGCTCCGCAGAGATCCATTGGAGAAGGGGTAGGCAATACGAAGCCTTATGCTACCATTTTTCTTATACATTGTTATACGTCATGTGAGTTAGCTTTGCAGGTGAAGTGCAGTATTGTACTCACTTCACACACAGACACACAGAGAGACACACAGCTACACACAAACAGACTCGCATAGAGACTCACAGTCACAAACACTAAGACACACACAGAAACACACACAGAGAAACACAGCCACAAGCACACATAGACACACAGCCACACACACAGATACCCATATAGACACACAGCCATCCATAGAGACACACATAGAGACACACAGCCACACACACAGACACCCACAGAGACACACAGCCACACATAGATACACACAGTCACACAGACAGACACACATAGAGACACACAGCCACACACAGACACCCTCAGAGACAGACATAGGCAAACAGACAGACACACATAGATATACACAGCCACACAGACAGACACACATAGATATACACAGCCACACACACACAGACACCCACAGAGACACACAGCCACACACACAGACTCACACAAACACACACAGAACTTTTCCAGCTCGACCACCGAACTTTCTCTTCAAGTCCGAGGTTAAGTAGGTGTGTAAGAGAAATGAAATAAACAAAAAGCGGAAGTAGGGAGATTATAATTTGGATGTATCAAACAGTTTCCCGCTTTGATACAATGATCACAATAAAATTATTTTGGTTCGGTTGCAAACTTTCTGTTAAATGGATCGATTTTAAATATCAACAAACCATGAGAGAAACAGATTCAAATTTATTGATCAAAAGCCCGAAACCTCGTTTTCATTTCAATGCTGTTTTTTTTTTGTTTTTGGGTTTTTTTTTTTTAATTTTATAAATGATTCAGTAGTGTTATCTTGAAAACCATTCAAGATGAGACAACTGAACAAGATAATTACACAACTGTCGCCCCCGTGTTGTCAACTACACCCTCCCACCCACCTCCTCCATGCAGGCGATGTTATTGAAATCAACTTTCACATCCATCCGGGTATTTCCCACTTCCGGTAATTCCGCATACCCCCCCCCCCCCAAAGGGAAGTAATTGAGACAGAAAAAGAATCGATTACCCATAATTATTAATAGGAAAAATCGATACGTATCACGTTGATTTTGGAAAGAGGGCGGGCCCTAGTTGTGGCAAAATGAGATCTGCGCCCCGAACATCTTTTTTTTTTGTTGTCTTTTTAGTCACTCTTAAAGAATTTTTTTTTTTTTTTGGGTATGTTTGTTTTTTTTTTTTTGCTTTTCATTTACCGATGGATTGATGGATACAAGGGGGACATCAAGATCGATTGGAAGGTAATGCAAGATGACGTCACTCAACCAGCCGACGTTAGTGGACGCAATAGTGATTTGGGAAGGAAAATGAGGTTGGGTGGGGGGGGTGATAATATTCGAACCAAATAATCGATAAAAGATGGGTGAATTATGGGATATTAGGGAAGATTTGGGGTGGGGGCAGGTGGAGAGGGGGGGGGTAGAGAATTGATAAAATGGGGTAAGGGTCATTATGTCATCATGGAGTGGCCAAGGGAAGTGTGTGTGTCGGGGGGGGGGGGTAGGGGTCGTCCAATGTACATACTTGAATAGTGTTCGTCGGGTGTGCGGATGAGCAGATTGCTTGATTTGGCAGAAAGCTTCTTTTATTATTATTATTATTATTATTATCATTACTCAAGAGAGAGGCAAAGGGAGAAAAATAGAAAGGCGGATAGAGAGTCAGTCTATGCGAGAGAGAAATAGAGAGAGAAAGGGGGGGGTGAGGGGAATAGAAGTGAGCTCAATGTAAACAACCGTGAGTAACGCAGGAGCATCAACCCCCCCCCACCCCGGGTGCGGGGGGGGGAAGGAGGGGGGGCATAGAAAAGTCAACACGAAGAACATGGGCGAGTCAACATTACGGCAACACAAGAGCTGACATACGCCAAATAAAAAAAATGTACACAGAGGCGTATACAGCAAATTTACTGAAGGGCCGCTAGAGATCTCAGCTGAGGAAACACGTGTCGATCCTAAGGGGAAACTCCTCTGAGATTTATCATTACAAAAAAAAAAAATTTTAGTTGAGTGACATCAGTGCAAACACTCAAATGTCAAAGGTCAAAATGACAAATCGGTGTTTCATCAGGTGACAAAAATCAATAAAGTGTTGGACGGTCACGTGACATAGAATACATTTTTTTAAATTGCGAAATGTTTTTTTTTTTAAATAAATAAATGAAAGTTAAACATCTAAGCGTTAAAGGACTGAACACATCCGAGTAAACAAAACGCTCAAATGTCATATGATTTGATGAGAAAATAACACTGTCATTAGTGGGGGGAAAAAACTGCAGTATCTTCTAATTTCTAGTCAGTGGCAGGGAGACTTTATGATGTGAAAAAGCAAATACAGAGCTGTGGGCCATGTCTCATCTTCCATGATAAGACGGATGCCCCATTCAACAGTACGCAACCCAAAGGCGGTAACGAAAAATTTGTCAAAAAAGATTTCTAAGTTTATAAATTAAGGGCGGATCCGTTTGATTTATTTTGATTTATTTCACTTTATATGGCTTAGCTTAGTTTAAAAATTTGATTTTGGAATAGTTTTTAGAATTCATTTTTAAAGACAAAATAAACACATATATATCGACACATCATAGCAGAGCTATGTGGCGCCCTGTAGTGGAGGCGTAGTTAGCTATTGTGGCGCCATGTAGCAGAGCCGTAGTTAGCTGTTGTGGCGCTCTGTAGCAGAGCCGTAGTTAGCTATTGCGGCGCCCTGTAGCAGAGCCGTAGTTAGCTGCTGTGGCGCCCTGTTCGAAAAGCATTTTTTAGCGTCCAACTACAAATCTGAAAAGTGCTTAAAACATTCAGCAGCGCCTTTTCAGCGCCCCTTCATGGTTCGGCCGCACAACCCCGCAGTAACCTTCCTACACTACTGTATAAATGAGTTGATAGCAAACGGACTACAGAGAGGGGTTAATGATTGTCAGTGCAGTCACTGGAGTAAAGATTAGCAAGGTAAAAAACATCAAGTCTCCATTACAAAGAAGTCGATATGGTGAAATGAGTGCTGCATGATATGGGGAAAACCCGATTTTATAGATCTAGCGTCAACCATGGGCAAACTACAGCCCGGGGGCCAAATCGGCCCCACCAGACAATTTCATCCTGCCCGCCACTCGTTGCTGAGTAAATAGCACAGCACTAGATTTGTATGTAATGACGTCTTACTTTAATGCATATCAGTGTATCTGATCTTGATCCTGCGATACCCGTCGGTAAATTTATGAACCTAATGTGGCCCACGACTCAAAAAAAAATTAGCCCACCCCTGATCTAGTGCGAGACCTATATACAATAGATTAAAGTCCCTGTGAGGATGAGATGTTTGATTTTTGTTTGATATTTTGAACTACCAGTGAGTCGATATTTGAAGCGCCCTTGTTCTTCGTCCCGCCTCCCCCCCCCCATCCACACACCCACCATAAAAGAGTGCGCAATAACTACGGAGGCACCACGGCGGTAGATGACTACACTTGCCGGGATCTGAACCTTTATCCGCTTGCATATAAGGCTACGGGGAAGATTGGAAAACTTTCTGAGCCTCGGTTCTTAAATTTCACGGAAGAGCCCGACCAAGATCATATGGATGGAGAGTGTATGTCTTGTATCGGCCAAACGTAAATGTCATTGATGTCTACGGATGAGGCGCGGGACCGAATCAAACATCTTCACTGGCCGGCCTTGGCTTTGGCGGGCCGACGCTTGACCACGTCGGCGCCACAGCGTGCAGGCCGCGGGCTGACAAACAAAAAACAAAGCCCCCCCCCCTCCCCCTAGACCCACAACTGAAGCAATTGCGGTTGTTTGTTTGACGTCCATCTAAATTCTCCACATCGCAAGAAGATTATAAAAATTTAAAAAATTCAAAATTGACTGACAGGCTATTTAGAGCCCCCCACTCACCTTCCCCCACCCGAAAAAAAAAATTAATAAGCTTGATATTTATATAAAAAAAGAATAGAAATGTAACTATGATTTCACTTAAACGTCTTGTGAACTTTGAACTCAATGTCCTCAGATCATGCTGCAAGAGTTCAACGCTAAAAACGCCCAGTTCAGAATTTTACCCCAGTATAAAGTCAAGTCGGAGGGAGAAGTGGTAAGTCTATTTGTAAAGTGTAATCAGTAAATGTAATCAATAAGAGTGGTCATTACGTCTGCTCAGGACGTGTAGCTATAAAGTGTGATCAGTAAATGTAATCAATAAGAGTGATCATTACGTCTGCTCAGGAAGTGTAGCTATAAAGTGTAATCAGTAAATGTAATCAATAAGAGTGATCGTTACGTCTACTCGGGAAGTGTAGCTATAAAGTGTAATCACTAGTATTAAGTACGCTGAATCACAAAAAGTAATCAGTGCAAGTAATCTTCAAGTGTAATCAGTAGAAATAACATTCAAGAGTAATCAATAGGTGTAATCAGTAAATGCAATTGATATGAACATTCAGTAGGTGTAATCAATAGGTGTAATCTTTAAGTGTAATCAGTAAATGAATGTATTTGGTGTAATAAGCATGTATAATCAATAAGTGTAATTAATTAATGTTAGTGTCATTAGTCTCTACTCAAAAAAAAATTCTAAAGCAAATTGTCCTTGTTGAAAATAAAACATGTGACAGAATATGTATCATACAAACAATAATAAACTTTAAAAAAACAAAATTAGTTTAATACCCGGAAAAAAAGTGTGGGTGATGAATCGGTTTGCCTGCATATCACCTGTTGCATCACTCCATTTATTTGACATAACAAAAAGTCATAAACTGAATAAATTACAAGTTAATTAAGACTTCTGGTTTTACCTTCAGGTTCAAATCTATGACCAGATCATCTTTGAAAGCATCAAATCGCCTGGTCACTTCTTCCACGCTAGCTCCGGCTTTCAAGTTGACCACTTCACCTTTGGGTAAGTTTGCCATTTTTTATGAGTCATATAAAATTAAGGCTAATTTATTTAAGCTCCAACTTATAACGAAATAATGTGTGTCTATTTCCATTCAATGAATTCTCCCGACCTCTGTTGACATTGCAAAAGTTCGGAACTGAATCTTGGTGTGGAAAGGTCTGGTTTCACGTTGATCAGATTCTGCAAAGAAAACCCAGAGCTTGACCTCTACGTCAAGGTCAGTTTGACCCTTTTTTTAAAATTTCCATTATAGATCCTTACCGGCAGGGCGCACACCTAACCCCCCTCCCCACCACCCCACCCACCACCCCCATTTTCGACGTTGTTCTATATATAGATCATTTTGTCTCCAAATGATTGTCTCCGTTTGCCCCACATTTAAAGAAGTCTCTTTTGTTTTTTAATACATTTTTTTTTGGTTTGTTTCGTAAACAACATGTTGCATTAAATGCTGTATTTTTTAAGTTAATAGTTTGCTTTTCAGTTCTGTATTATCTATGACATTTCATTTTTAAAACTTAAACCGCGCAGAATTGTGAAGCTTTATTTAAATAACTCAACTCAGTGAAATTTTTTTTAAAAAAGACGAAAAGCAATTACTTTTCAACGTTATTTTTTTTTTGGTCAATAACAAAATTAGCGACGGCCTCTGACGTTGAAAGCTTTGTACCATACACGGGGCTAGGCTTAAAGGCTGGGGAGGGGGAGGGGTGATTATTACACAGACTTGGTACATCCTGGCAATCCAAATAATTAAAAATACCAACACAAAATAAAACGGACCTGATATAAACGAAAGGTCAGCCCAAGCTAAAAAAAAAATCAGTTTACTTTAATTTTGTCACTTTCATTAAAAAAAATTTCCTTTTTACCCATTCCCTGGCGATGTTGTTCTAGATAATTTAGCTTGTAAGTCACTGGGACTAAACGTTATCTCATTATTTATACTTTTATGTTATTATTGTTCCTGTTATTTGTTGTTTTTTTTTCATCTATAAGCCAAAAGGCTTTAATTACAAACATTGGGGAGAAAAATAAACATAAGAATTAGTTTGTAGATTAAGTGAAATATTTACGCGCCTCATGGTGAATCCATCAGTAATTAATTTTTCTTTTCTTTTTGAAGTTTTTTTTTTTTTTGTTTAAAGTAGCATGATATGATAATTATTGTATATCCCATCTCTTAATCTGTATCAAACAATAAGTATTAAAATAAATATTTTTTTTTTAAAAAGTGGGTTAGTGATTAATATTTTTATTGCATCTATAAGTAGCTATCGTCATTCCCAGAATGCTTAAAAAAAATGGAGTAGGAAAAAACCCCGCCTCAAAAAGAAAATAATACGTATAGACCTAATGATCGATGTATGTATAGGCTACATTATATTTATATTCTCATTTGGCAATGTTTAGATTTATTTATTGTTTCATTTAGGTTTGTTTGTTTTAGACCAGTTCTACTAACACTAAGATTTAGAAGTGTTAATTACGGTTTGTTTTTATTTATTTTGTTTTTTATTTTATTTTATTGTTTATTAAAATACTTGATTTTTTTTGCAGTGTGTCAAATCATTATTTCATTTTCTTTTTTTCTCTTTTACATTGTCTCGTTTGTGTTTCAGAGAGGCATTTCAGTTATTCCCAAATTCATAAAGGTACACAGTACATTTATCAAAGTAAAACTACACTTATTAGTCAATGTGTAAATATATATATATATATATATATATATATATATATATATATATATATATATATATATATCAATAAATATATCTTTATCAATATCCTATATCGGTCAGTGTCTAACAATATCTACCCCCCTTTTATTTAATTCTTATGGTGTCATAATAACTATTTTTTGATGTAGTATGAAACATTCTTATTTCCTTGTATTAAATCTGAAATAATGTACAAAAGCAAAAAAAAAATACGTAAGCATAAACTCTTATTAATTATTTTCTCTGTTAAATTAAAAAAATCTTTTTTAAGAGAATGTAAATAAAACACATAAATATGTTGCAATTCTAATATGAAAAAGATATTTTATATTGCAACTTGTAGCCGATAGAATTAACTTACCATAAATGAAAATATTTTTTTTGTCTGCTTCATTTTCGCCTTATTTTGAATCTGATCTCTTTAGACAGAATTTGTGTAATTTAACAATTTTTCATGTACCTTTGTACTAAACGTTGTACTCTGTACTTTTCCTATCTCACCTTAATAATAATCAATATTTCGTTTCGTCAGTGTTTGTTTGTATTGATTATTTATTTATTTTTTTGGAAAAAAACTAAAAACATAAAACATATAGGACTACAAGTTATACTTTATTTTTGTTTCTGTTTACAATAAACATATTATAAGAAATATTTTTGGAACATTTTACATTTATATAAGTTTCAAGAGCTCCAAACAAAGGTATTTAGTTTCTTTTGATTTGAATAGGGGGAGTAGACTAATTCGAAAGTATTTCTTGCAGGTATTTTTTTTTGGGGAAGAACATTTAATGTTTTGTTGAGGCTGAAGCACATTTGTTGAAGACGGTGGTAGTACAGAGGCTATTTTATTTTTAACATAGGGGTGTGAATAAGTGAGATTGTTAAACTCACCTTTACAAACACATAAGCCCTAAAACACTTACCTTTACAAACAGATATGCCCTGAAACACTTACCTTTACATAACATATACACTAAAACACTCACCTTTACAAACACATATACACTAAAACTCACCTTTACAAACACATATACACTAAAACACTCACCTTTACAAACACATATACACTAAAACAGTTACCTTTACAAACACATATACACTCAAACTCTTATCTTTACAAACACATATACACTAAAACACTTACCTTTACAAACACATATACACTAAAACACTTACCTTTACAAACACACACCAACAGCCAAAAAATCAAACACTTATGTTTAGAAACACAACTACAGAATTACATATTTACCTTAATAAACACACCTACAGGATTACATATTTACCTTAATAAATACACCTACAGGATTACATATTTACCTTAATAAACACAACTACAGGATTACATATTTACCTTAATAAATACACATACAGGATTACATATTTACCTTAATAAATACACCTACAGGATTACATATTTATCTTAATAAATACACCTACAGGATTAGAGATTTATCTTAATAAATATACCTACAGGATTACAGATTTACCTTAATAAACACACTTACAGGATTACAGATTTACCTTAATAAACACACTTACAGGATTACAGATTTACCTTAATAAACACAACTACATGATTACAGATTTACCTTAATAAACACACCTACATGATTACAGATTTACCTAAAATAAACACACCTACATGATTACAGATTTACCTTAATAAACACACCTACAGGATTACAGATTTACCATACTAAACATACCTGCAATAAAACAGATTTACCTATACAAACACACCCAAACACACGATGAAATCGTTTCGGTCTGTACAGAAACTGTTTGTCATTTAAAAAAAAATCCTCTTTAGCTTATAGTGTGTGTGTGTGTGTGTGTGTGTGTGTATGTGTATGAGGGGGGGGTGTTTGAGTCTCTATCTAAGCTACCAGTTAATTCTATTTATCTGACTATATTATCTTTTTTTTTTTTAATATAATAGAATTCATTCCGTGTTGCTATCTCAGTGTTCCTGCTGTTACAACAAACAATTTATAAAACGTTACATGTTGGCCTGATGTAAATTTCTGATCGTATGATTTCCCCCCCTCCCCCTCCTCTTTCCCCTCACACACCTTTCTTCTATGTCAATATTTTTTTTTTCTTTTCAATATTTCTACATTTCCTCTCATTAATTTAAGAATGAACGATATTGCTTTTGTTTTGTTTGTTTGTGTTATATAGTCATCTCAAAAAGTCTCAAGTTTAATGGGTTTTTATCTCTTAACATTGTATGGTGGAAGATATTTCTCCAGGCACAAATCAGCAGAAGGGGAGAAAACTTTCTGAAGAGCGCGTGGGCCCAGTACGAATGCTATTAGCGGGATCTGTAACAAACAATTTGTTACAGTTAGGTGTAGAGGGAAAAAAAAATAATGTTTAAGGGAAGGGTACCTTCCTCACGGGCGGGACGCGGGAGTTGGAGGAGGGGCGTCACTCCATGACTAAAATTTAGTAATTCACAACATGAACGCGGAACCGTATTCCATAAGACGTAATTGATGACTTATTTAGTACTTCTTGCTGAGCGATTCCGCCCCCCCCCCCACACACACCCTCACCACGTCTACCCCACACATTAGTATCTCCTCAGTGACTTTTTTTTTGTTCGTCCTAAGTTTAAATGAATTCAACCAAATATGATTTTTTTAAAACAAAAAACGTCCTCGCTTTGTATAATTCTTTGTAAACTGTAATTTGTAATGGATGCTACTAACTCACTAATATTTTCACAGCCTCTGCTGAATGTTTGTGGGCTGAGGGGAAAAGCTGGCTTTTTTTTTTAATCTCTACTTTCGCTCATTTTTTTTCTGTATTACTATATATATGTCTATAACCCATATAGAAACACTAATATGGCAATTTTTTAGGTTTTGATTATTGTTGCTTTTTTTTTTGGTTTTTTCGTTCATATACTTCTGTACCGTTTATGGTTGCCTTCGCTGAAATATCGTACACCTACACCAGGCTTAAGCTTAAGAGCATATAACTCTGTATCTTCTATAAATTTATATTGATGAGTTGTATACGGCCGTTGAAAGCACAATATATATAAAATGCAACAGTACTTTGTATTAGATATTAACCTTATTTTCACTCCAATATAAAATCATATATTCAATAACTCGATATCATACTAATTGTATGCTTATGATGCAGACCTCAGAACGTACATTATTTCTGTATGTCTAAATCAAAAGAATAATCTTGTACTGAAAGTTTCAGTCATTGAAATAACGTTTTTAGTCCAAAGCTAGTACTTCTGAAGTTTAGTTATAATAACCATTTTTATCTGAATTTAAGTTTTGAAAAAAAAAAAAGTTTAATTTCAAAGAAGAACAAATAATCACCTAAAAACATGAAGCGGAAAAATTTGATTTTTCTATCTAATAAAATTCTAATTGAAGACTATTTATGAATAATTAGAAGTAATTAAAAGAAATATTAAAAGGTGATATTTTTGAGCTTTCGAATTATTTTTTTTTACAGGAATAATTTATTTCTAGATCATTTATTCATATTTTGCCACCAGTCAACACTCAGGAAAAAATGTGCCATGTTTTTCCAGGTGTTAAATTATATATTATTATTATATTGATATATTTCGTTTTTTAAAAAAAAATCGTTAAAATATTTCATATAATTAAAATGAAAACGACCAACGTAGCCTATATAAATATATATTTGTTTTTGTTTTTTTTTTCTTCCCATCCTGCACCAGGGCGGAAGTGTGATCCGGCTGTTTCACAAGGAACTTGAGGCTTACCTTGTGGCAGAGGGACTCTTTGACGATGAAGTTACAGAAGACGGTAAGTGTCCCAGAGCCATGATGTGCGCCCATCCAAGCCATGCCAAACTAGTTGTTTTTATTTTTAGCGGTCCACCTATTAAAGCCGTTACATATTCAGAAGGCTGCATCAGCCCTTCTCCCCTTTACTATTACACCCAAGTTTATGTGTTCCCATTATAATCCTAACAGGCATACAAATCCAATACATAAACCGTAATCCCGACATTCCCCCCCCCCGCAAAAACACATACACACACACACACTTTTTATGAATATTCCGAACATATAAATGTTCAGCTACAATACTTCTGTTCGATTCATTTATGTATACATTGTATTGATTTTTGTATTGGCAGTATTTTATTTCATGTACCCGTTATTGACATTAACAGAAATTAACGTAACGGGAAAAATACCCGCTAAGGTCACAAACGTAAAAAATAGATTACCTGTAAAATGATAAAAATCTGACCATGATATCTCATATTTTACTGTTGAGTAAATTCTTCATCGAAGTAATCTAGCTCGTAATTAAAGTTAATACATTTGTATCTTTTATCATATACATACTATATCCTTTGATATAACCATTAAAGTATCCATCTGTCCATCTATTCATCTATATATCTATCCATCTATCTATCTATCCTCCCATCTATTTATATATATATATAAATCCATCTATATATCTTTCTATCCTCCCATCTATCTATCTATCTATCTATCTATCTATCTATCTATCTATCTATCTATCTATATATATATATATATATATATATATATATATTCACCTATCTATCTATCTATCTATCTATCTATCTATCTATCTATCCTACCATCTATCTATCTATATATCTATCTATCTTCCCATCTATCTATATATCTATATCTATATATATATATATATATATATATATTCACCTATCTATCTATCTATCCTCCCATCTATGCATCTATGTATCTATCTATTTATCTTTCTTTCAGTTTGCATGCCTGCCTGTTGCGCAAATCAAAATAGATAACCCATCACTTTAATTCATAATAGTGATACATTAGGTCATGGCACATCTATAAAACAAAAAAATTAAAATGTATGCGGTCAGATTCTTCAGGTAAAAATTACACCTATTCAAACCAATATGATATTGATATCTATCTGGCTTAATGAAACGCCGGCGTGTAAAAGAGCGAGCCTAAGATTATTGGAAGCCGCCATTTAGGCCTATTCACAAATTTTAAAAGATGGATAGTATGCCATTGTTACATCTAATGGAATTGGGTTTTCATGTATATATATAAAGAATTTATGTTTTTGAATTTGGAATTTTCAAAGTAGTAAATGGATGTAAACAAGAAAAAACGGCTTCAAACCACCAAAAAATATTCTGTACATGATAATTTACAGCATTAAATCTGTATTTGCTTTCTTCGGCACTTTATGTCTTCTTCGACATTACATTTACTTTTTGACGGATTTTTCACTAATCCTATACAACTCCTAGCCCTACTTCTTGTGCGTGTGTCGTCAGATTCTAGGTTTTATGCATTTGATTATCACTGGACAAAAAAGTTCCATAAATCATAAAATTCTTCATTGAAAAAAAAAAAAACCTCACCTGGCTGCAAATGTTGTGGGCTATCTAAAGTACGAACCGAGAGGTGTTCAAAGCTACCTTGTCTATTTACAAGTTTTAAAGGTCATGATGACGTTGTTCACAGTGTGAGAAAGTTTTGATGACGCAATTTTGTTTTTTTTTTAAATTAACTAACAGAAGCAATCGGATTTTCCCATAGTATGATATGAATTAACTTTATTCATATTGTGCTTGTTAATGTTTAGAGACGTAATCGGATGTTTCCATTGAACGCATGTTGAACTAATCAGTGTAAGAATTAAACAGAGGGGACTCGCCGTGAAACACAATGACGGTTATCTTCAAAAAAAAAAAAAGCTGTTTTAGCGATGTTATTGCGAAATTGCCTTTGTCTGCTTTAGCGGGATTTTTGACAACTCTAAATCTAAAGATGAACATGCCTTCAAATGCGTAATTAGGAAGGTGGCGCTTTGTTAACAATAATGTGCGCATTTTCACCTAATTAATATTATTGGGCATCGGAAATGGGCGGCATTTTAAAAATCCCTCGCCCCCCCCCCCCCCCCCGAGAGGCGCCATCGCTAGTTTACACCACAGCTTTATTTTTTTCTCTTTCTATTCGGATCAGATTTTTCCAGGCCGGTCCCAAGTACTTACGATTTAGCCTGGGGCGCACCATGTGGCGTAGAGGTGCCCATCAGACTTTTTTTTTTGAGCTTCTAATAATGTGCACTTGAAACAAACGCCGGCTCTCATTTGGCCCAGGGCACAAGCAGCCATAGGACCGGCACCGCATATTCCTCGAGTTGACCAATTTAAGGATGGTTAAAATCTTAAAATCACGAGCATGTTATTATTATCTGTGGTTAAAAATTTAAGAATACATCTCTCTCACTCTCTCTCTCTCTCTCTCTCTCTCTCTCTCTCTCTCTCTATATATATATATATATATATATATATATATATATATATATATATTAGGGTGGTCCAGAAAAACAAAGTAACAGATTTAAGTTGTCCACAAGGTTATTTCTGTTCTTTATTATGTTAATAACAATTGTGCAAAATTTTAATGAAAACAAATAATATTTACAGGTCAACCCATTTGACAGTTTTTTGGGTTATCTCAAATGAAATAGTTATTGCCAATTATAGTTGATGATCGATTTAAAACTTAAGGTTAAAATTTTAAAGTAAATTAAAATTAAGAAATTAAATTAAAGTTGTAATTAAAAAATGTAACTAAAACTTACAATCTAATGAAAACCTTAGTTTTAAAATTTGACAGTTTCACAGTGGATAATCTATGACGACGACATAAGTGATGTCTTTGATGGAGTTGGGAAATTCCTGCGATGGTTTGCAACCAATCGAAGAATAAACTGTTTCTGTTCCTCATTCTTTGTCAGTGTTTTATTGTATTTCTCAATAAGACTGATTCCCCTTTCAGCTACATCATTTACAACTGTCATGTGTGCAGCCAGTTCATAAAATTTCTTGAAGACTGGATCAGATGTCCACTGTCCTGGTGGTTTCTTAAGGAATGTCTGAGACTTTTCTTTGCCTTCTTCCATGAGGACATCAAAGAAAGATGTCGTCCTTTCTGTCACCAGGTCCTCCAATTTCAACTGTTCAGATTCACTTGTCAACTTTACGCCGAGGGATGTCTGCCAATGCTGGTCGAAGTAGATTTTGTACCATCTTTTCTTTGATTGATGCTGACACTCTGTCATCTAAAAGGGCTATGCCAACCAAATGTTCAGAGAGAAACCAGAGGTGCCTTGAAAATGCTTCATGTGCCTTGCTGGCAACAGTCTTATTCGGATAGGTCTTCAGATTTGATAAAAATTCGATGTCATTGAGAGGGCTCGGATTGCAAGTGGTGCTTCGTTCCACTGTTTTACATAAACAAGACTGACAAAGAGAGCCAAACCTGTGATATTCTGGGATTCACGAACAGTCAACTTGAACTGAGTCTTAAAAAGAAAGATTTTCAGTGCGTAAATGGCTTTTGCCATCCATCTCGCATGATGTGTTGGACCGGGAGCTCGAAATTTCTCCTTGTCTTTGTGTCCACCAAGAAACCAGAAGGATAAACGTAAAAATTCCTGATAATCGTCCCTTGGGTGCTGTTTTTCAAGAGCACCTGGTAAATAGACAAGCATTTCCTGTCGCATGTTTTTCAATATTGGATCCTGAAACAGTTCATCACTTGCTGTAGAATAAGCATCTTGGTTCATTGATGGCCATTGTTTCTGAAATCGCTGGAATAGTGCAGTTGATGGACCTTCAGCTGGACCAAACAGAGACTTGAAAACATTTGAAAGGACAACTTCCATGACATGATGACGGCATGCAATCCAGACCATTTCAGTTCCCAGAGTTTCTTCAATTCCAACACATGCGCCCTTATGAAGCCCTGTATTGCTAGCTGTTGTGTCGAATACAAGGCCTTTGATCTGGGAACGCAGATTCCATTTCTCAATTACTTCAATGCAAGCATTTACTTGAGCCTCTCCTGTTCCTCTATCCATTTTTGGAATACCCAACAGTTTTTCCTGGCCATTCCCAGTAACAATAACAGCTATGCGATCCACATTTTCCTTTGATCCATCAATGTTGGGCAATATTTTACCGTCCCAATGCAGCAATAGTGGTCCTGCCAAAGAAAATTCTTTTTCATCCATTGCAGCAGCCCGTTGTCTTTCTTTTATTCTGGATCGTCTGATTGAACTTCGAGATAATGTTATTTCTGAAATGTCATGGCCAAGCGCCTGTGCAACAGCTCCAGCAACAAACACAGCTCCACGGTCTGGGAGGCAAACACGATCCAAAGCACCTACAACTTCAGGGGACTGGAAGATATCTTAACTTTCTTTTTTGATGATGAAGCACCAGGTGTTGATGTTGACGTTGTAGGCGTACATGGCTGAGTTTGAGTTGGCTGATACTCCTCATCTTCTTCTGACTCCGAATTAGATGTCAACGAAGAAAGTTCACCTTCTGTTTCATTGAAGCCCTTTGTCATGCGTTCTTCATATCTCATTTTCACCTTTCTCTCTTTTTCCTCTCGTTGCCTCTTCCTGCTTTCTTTTGCTGTTGTCTTTACGTCTACTCCAGTCATGCTGCAGGAAAAAACATCTTCTCTTTGCATGCGAAGAAATTCCCGATCTTCTTCGTTCTGTATTTCTGTCATCACGTCCTTTGTCGCAATATCAAACAATTCTTGAAGGTCACCTTTAAACATGTCTTCTTTCATCCTGTCGCTTTCTCGTTTTCGTGTTCTGTGTACCTTCAGAGCCAGATAGTTCTGATGCAGCTTTGACAGTTTTCTGACACATGAGTCAACCCGCTGTGTTGGTATTATGGCTCGCATCCAAATACAAATAACTGCATCACAAGTCATTTTATAACTTTCCGGAAGAGTTCGTCCTTCAGTTAAATGATGAAACTGGAGCAGTTGAAGTACATCCAGCATACGTGGCAATCTTGCTGTAGATAACAGAGAAATTGGCTTTCCAATCAGCCAGTGCTGTGGGTCGGATCTCAAACTGGAGGAAGCCATTGTTGTTTATAGTTTATTACTTGAAGAGTTCAATAGGTCATTTCCGTTCAATGGCAATTTAGTATTAATTCAGTAACAACTACAAAATAAAAAAATAACATGCACGTTAGAATTCAGCACACAAGTAAGTAAGTAAATTAATTTATAACGTGTCAAAGTCGGACGTAAATCGCAAGCGCGGACACCAGACAAGTAATGTTGATAATGGGTTGACCTGTAGATGTTGCTCGATCAGCCTGAAATTTTGCAGGCCAAATACCTATACCCAATGGACAAAAACAAACCATGTGGAGCAATGATTCTACAAACTTAAACTTTTCAGTATGGTTTTCTGGACCACACTAATATATATATATATATGTCTCTCTCTCTCTCTATCTATCTCTCTGTCTCTCTATCTTTCTCTGTCTCTCTCTCTCTCTGTCTCTCTCTATCTCTCTGTCTCTATCTCTCTGTCTCTCTCTCTATCTCTCTCTTTCTCTCTCACTATCTCTCTCTCTCTATCTATCTATCTCTCTGTCTCTCTCTATCTCTCTGTCTGTCTCTCTCTGTGTCTCTCTCTCTGTCTCTCTCTCTATCTCTCTGTCTCTCCCTCTCTCTCTCCCTCCCTCTCTCTTTCTCTCTCTCTCTCTGGTAACTGCCCAAAAGGCCTATGTCCAGCAAGCTACCCGACTGGTCCATCATGTGGTCCGTCAGCTCGGTGCACTCACTCAAATAGCACATGATCTGCGGTTTCCTCAATCTCTCCATCTAACTCAGCTCAGATTGGATCATACTCCTCTTGATGTGTCATTCAACTTCGTTGATCCAAAACGGCACAAAATTTAATTCTGTGTGAAATGAACCAAGCCCACGGAACTAAATATATGCCCTGCTAAACCCATTCTCATGGGGGAAAACCTGTACACGTCACAGCCTAAAAAAGAATTTTTTTTTCGTTGTATAAGAAGACCTGAGAGTCCTGGGTTCGATCCTCGATGAGAACCATGTACATTTTTGCCGGCGAAATTCGTTTCAAAGTCGTTCCACAAGTCCACCCAGCTTTAAATGGGTACCTGACTTTAAGTTGGGGAATTAAAGGCGGCTGGACGTTGTGCTAAACACAATTCCTTCTCATGCTAAGGTTATAGAAACAGAGGAATTCTACACTTCATCCGCCCCGATGACATATTTCTTGACGAGTAGAGCAAGTAGATAGTAATGGGTCTTTATATTTTCTTAAAAAAATATATAATCGTGAAATTTTCCTGTTCCTACCTTTGTAACGGTTAAATGTTTCCTCCAGATGTCTTTCACAGTGTTCAACTTAGGTGTTAAACAGGTAAATATCATTCAGATCTATCAACTCGCCACACACACACACATGTCAGCACCCAAACTCACACTCCAGCCTCATACAGACCACCCACCACCATTACCGATCCCCCCACCTTGACGTGTCTTACCGTTGTGTTATCACCTGTTGTTATTGCAGCAATTTTACGTGTTTCATGTAGGTTGATTTGAAGGGAGGGGGGGTGTAAAAATATGAAGGAAAGTAGCAACGCATGCAAGACACTCACACACACGCACATATGAACGCACACTTGAACGCACAGATATATACCTACTCACGCAGAAACATGCACTCAGAGCCAAATTACACACATCTTCAACATTCAATGTGAAAATGATAGCTCGCGTCTCATATATATATATATATATATATATATATATATATATATATATATATATATATATATATATATTTACATATTATATACTATATATATATATATTAATTGAAGTTATTTCACCTAGTTTTTTTTTTAATAAGTGGCTAGCCGACTATCATGGACCAAAGTTAGTAACTTGACCTTTAAGTACAATCGTCATTTGTTGTTTTTCATCTCTTATTCCACTGATCCATTATTTGAAATACAATTTTTATTTCACAAAGTACAATTCATGCTGACCTTTTACTGCTACTACAAAATGTCACTGTCAGTACTTAGAAAAAAAACACAATCATTTTGAAATTAAAACAAATTTATAAAAATCGCCTTTGACTCTGACTTTGTTGACGTATTACAAAAGAAAACAAGCTTTTTTACATCTTAGCCTTAATAATTTGCATAATAATAATAATTTAATGATTTTACGACACAATTACTTTTGTCCTTGTAGGAAACTGAAGAATCAAAATTCAAATATACATTATTTTGGTTATTAAAATTAAATAGAACGGTGGACAGTGTTGGCTTGTAAATAAATAACTATACAGTATAGATACATCGTTTATATGTAGCCTAAATGACTGTGTACATAACATCGCATATACATCATTAACATTCTTCTTCTTCTTTGCTCTCGATATATGATTATGGAGGATTTCAAACGACCAGGCCTATAGTTATGATGAACTGCACGGTGGCATCCAGGTCCGTCTCGCTCCCATAAAGTTTTTGATTGAAGGAGGTCATCTGTGGCCAGAACCTGTTGCGAGCTGTGTCATGTAAAGGGCATGTTTGGAGAACATGTTCTGCATTCTCTGGAGACATCCCACATGGGCAGTCCTCACTGTTTCCAATGCCTAGCCTTCGGAACATGTGTTGTCTTAGTCTGTTGTGCCCAGTTCTGAGTCTGAAGATAATATTTTGGGCTCGTCTGGGAAGATTATAATAGGATCATTAACATTAACTTAACTCGCGTAAATAAAATGTTTTTTTTAATTTTTTTATCATGAACCTATCAGTCTGTCATGAGTCTATCGGTTCATCATAGCTCTACCAGTCTATCGTTACTCTATCTGCCTATCATAAATCTATCTGTTTATCACGACTCTATATGCCTATCATAAATATATCTGTTTATCACGACTCTATACGCCTATCATAAATCTATCTGTTTATCACGACTCTATCTGCCTATCATAAATATATCTGTTTATCACGACTCTATGTGCCTATCATAAATATATCTGTTTATCACGACTCTATCTGCCTATCATAAATCTATCTGTTTATCACGACCCTATGTGCCTATCATAAATCTATCTGTTTATCACGACTCTATATGCCTATCATAAATCTATCTGTTTATCACGACTCTATCTGCCTATCATAAATCTATCTGTTTATCATGACTCATCTGCGTGTTGTTCCTTAAAGCTGCATGGATCACACATTTCACCGGAACACGAAACCTGGAGCATTCAAAATCAAACTGCGGTAGAGTCAGACAGAATAAACAAAAGCGGACAGGAAAAAACAATTTACTCACTCTCGAGTGGAATGTTTGACAGTGACAGCGAGCGCCCCCCCCTCCCACCCCACTCACGCATGCACATCGGTGTTTGTCATTGGTAAAAATAACTTGACGAAATTCTGGTCAGAAGAGGCATGTTCCTTTCTCTAATGTGCATAGGCGGAGACTAATGGGTGGAAGGGATATAGATCACTGATTGACAGTGATTGACAGTCTGAAAGATGTATAGATAGGAAGATAAATGGGTTGTCAAACAGACAGACAGATAAAAAGACAGATAAATAGATAGATAGACAGACAGACAGACAGACAGATAGATAGATAGATAGATAGATAGATAGATAGATAGATAGATAGATAGATAGATAGATAGATAGATAGATAGATAGATAGATAGATAGATAGATAGATAGATAGATAGATAGATAGATAGATAGATAGATAGATAGATAGATAGATAGATAGATAGATAGATAGATAGATAGATAGATAGATAGATAGATAGATAGATAGATAGATAGATAGATAGATAGATAGATAGATAGATAGATAGATAGATAGATAGATAGATAGATAGATAGATAGATAGATAGATAGATAGATAGATAGATAGATAGATAGATAGATAGATAGATAGATAGAGCAGTACGATGGATAGGCTCAATATTCAAGTAGATTATCTACTGAAAGAAATGAAGGCATGTAATCTGTAGATTAAAAGCAGATCGCATAATGTAATACCAAGATGAAATAAAAGAATATTACACCAGAGTCTGGGGCTGCCTATGATAAAGGGGGAGTTGGCGGAAGTTAATCTGTCGGGAGCCTTGTTATCAAAGGTTTTTAGTGCCCGCCCCCCCCCCCCAAAAAAAAAGTAAGTAATTTTGCCTAAGTCCCCAAAAATGTAAATAAAAAATAATACAGAAAAAAAGCTTCTATCACTCACATACACATCTAACATACCATCACTCACACATATCTAAAATACCATCACTCACACACACATCTAACATACTATCACTCACACACACATCTAACATACCATCACTCACACACATCTAAAATACCATCACTCACACACACACACATCTAACATACCATCACTCACAGACACATCTAACATAACTAACGATGGTAGTTTCACAAGCGTTTAGCCTACATATCCATTGAACGATCCAACCTCGTGCAAGATCTCATGTGCAAACCTTTTATATTTTTAAAACGCTGTTTCCATAAAATTATTCAACTCTCACACGAAAATTTTCTTCCTAAATTTTATTTATCCTATCGTCATTCCCTTCGCGCCAGCTCTCTTTATTGACGTCTCAGGGCCATAAAGTGAAGTCGTAAAAAAAAAAACAAAATAAAAGAGGTTCCCCCGCTCTTCAAGTCTGTTGAGAATTCTTTTAACGCTTTAGAGGTGCCCTTCCCCCCCCCCTTCCCCGGCCTACTTGCTCATTTTTGGGTATGACAAACGAACAATATAAAAAAAATGTGTAATAGTTTTTTGTGGTGATTTATGGACTAGTTTATTTATGTTTGAATATGAGCGCGCGTGCTTATGCACGTGAGTGTGTGTGCAGAGGCGGATAATTTCTGTTGAGTACGCTGGTGGAGAAGAAATGTTAATATTGCAAACTGTTTCATGTTGTGGGGCTATATGGTACACAGGGCGCACGCTAAGTGCACCTTCCTCTTGGTCCACCGCCTCTTTCTCTGTGCATGTGTGTGTGTATGTTTGAAAGTGATCAAGGGTGTACATGGCCATTCTTATGTATGTCAGGGCCCTAATCCAAAAAGTATATCTTGGGACCTTAGGCCAAAATTACATGTCGGGGCCCAAGCATAAAAGTACATGTCGGGGCCCTAGAAAGAGCTTTCCAGAAAATGTCGTAGCTCTAGCCCAAAAATATATTTTGGGGTCCTAGGGCAAAAATTAAAACACATGTCGGGGGCCTGTTAGCATCAAATCGAATAAGAATTATTACATGTAAGCCTATCTGTAAGAATGGCCCTGTTAATGTGTTCGTACAGTAACATACTTACAGTAACATACTTACAGTAACATACTTACAGTAACATACTTACAGTAACATACTTACAGTTGGCATTATCCCATAACAAAGGACGCAACAATTCAATATTCCATTGTCTTATTTAACAAGACATAAATATAGATACATAACAAAGGGAAAAAAACATTTTTTGTTTTATTGACATGAGAAATTCCTTTCATATTATAATTATGCCCCGATGGTCTGTTTTCGTTTTGGATTTTTTGCTGTTATGTTCGCTTTACTGCTCTAGAAATGTCTACACCAAGCATTTTTTTTCATGATTCATGATTAATACAATTTGATAGACGCTTCAATGTATTATCACCCATAATAGCTAAGCATTTTTTTGAAACACATTTACGATACAGTCAAAAATCGCCAAAAAAAAATCATATTTGATAAATTTCAGCGGAAGTCGTTCAAGATGGTAGGCCAAAGATTGGTTTCAAATTTCCTTTTCATCACTTCCGTTATTTCACGTCATGCTTGTATGATTGCTTTGCGTACAATTTTTTTTCTTTCGACAAAAGTTGTTTTTTTTAAATGATTGAACTTTGTTTTTTTTTTTAATTCTGAATGTGACGTGTCAATTGACTGTGGTATATCAATGTTTTAGACTTGCAGTTACTTTCCTTTTATAATTAATTTCTATTACTTTTTTTTTTCTTTTTTCATTCTTATTGTTAAGTTACCAAGTTACATTTTGCTTGCTGGGTAGATATAAATTATTACATGTCAGCGAGAAGTTTAGAGTGAGTTTAAAATAGTCGAATAGTACATATAAAATTATGTTTAAAATAGTCGAATAGTACATATATAAAACTATGTTTAAAATAGTCAAATAATACGTATTAAGACTAATTTAAGATTTTTAAAAAAAAGCTGAAAATTTGTATTACTCGTCTCAGAAGACGAATTGCCAGACAAACAGACAGACGGAAGGACGGATGGCGAAATAGAAAGACACATTCTAAAATGTAGAATTTAGCATTTTTTAAAACTCCGTCAATTAGAATGTAGTATTTTTTAAAACTCCGTCAATTAGAATGTAGTATTTTTAAAAACTCCGTCATTTAGAATTTAGTATTTTTTAAAACTCCGTCAATTAGAATGTAGTATTTTTAAAAACTCCGTCATTTAGAATGTTATTTTTAAAAAGCATCGTCATTTAGAATGTAGTATTTTAAAACTCCGTCAATTAGAATGTAGTATTTTTAAAAAGCTCCGTCATTTAGAATGTAGTATTTTTAAAAACTCCCCCATGTAGAATGTTGATGAACAGACGGACTTACGAACAGACATGCGGAAAAATAAAATATATCTACTGATAGATTATTTTTGATATGTTGGTAATTCAAAAATTATGAATTATTTGTTAAATGACGGAAAAGATAGAAGATTCGGATGTCGTTAGCGCTAACTATTTCAAAAGTTTATAAGAAATTGCAACGTATCAAAAGTTTAATCCAACTTTTGTTTTGTACCAAATGTAAACAAATGACTTTGGGCTTTTTATATTCTTTACTTTGGGGATATTTTTTTTTAATGATTTTTTTGGAACTTCTTATTTATTCTTTACTTTGGGGCTTTTTTATATGGTTATTTTGGAACCTCGGTTGATTGTTTACTTAAGGGCTTCTTTTTCATGGTTATTTTGAGGGGTTAATTTAACTTTTTACTTTAGGGACTTCTTTTTAATTGTTCACTCTGGGACTTCTTTTTTCATATCGAACTCTTAGTTTATATTTATCGTTTACTTTGGGGATTATTTTTATTGTTTACTTTCAGTCATCTTTATCAATTAATATGCCAAAATGTATTTTGGTTAATTTGTTTATATTTTAATTTTGTTATGTACATAAAGCAAATTTTATCTGGATATGAAATTGAGTATAGTCATTTTTTCGGCATGTTTACTTGGCATTTGAGATTTGTCAACTGTTTTTTTTCTCTCTAGATTTATGTGTATTGCTAATGTTTATTACTTTTTTGACATTTTTATGACTTAATGTTATTTTTTTTTCTCAGTATTTATTAGATAGTTGAAATTATGCGTCGAGGGTCGGTTGAGCTAATTATGTTAAGTAGGTGGACGCAGTTAAAACTTAGTTGACGTTAATGGTTAGAAGGTAACGACGCGATTAAAACGATGTTGTAGTAAATGGTTAGAGAGTAATGGAGCAATTAAAACTTCGCTGACGTTAATGGTTAGAGAATAACGACGCAATCAAAACATTGCTGTGTTTAATGGTTAGAGAGTAAAATAGAAATGCTTTGAAATCAACAAATATGAAAACAGAATGTTTTATTTTGTAACGTCCTGAATATAAACACAGAAACAATTCAATCCCTAACTTATAAATTAGGTTAAGAGATGTGAGAAAGCTTGATTATTTAATTCTAGGATGTTGTTTGTTGATATTTGTTTGATTTTTTATGATTGTGTTGATTGCAAAGCATAGAACGAAGACAATTTGATCAGTAATACGGTACAATACTTGTCTATTGTATTTCTGTGTCCACTGAATATGCACGGGTTTGCGACGCTATTGCTTTCTAATTATTTCATAGTAAACAGTGTGTTTGCTATATTATATGAATCAAAAGTAAGTCAGAGATGAAAAAATGGAAATAGGATTGAATTCATTATAAAAGATGCTCATATATTTTTTTTTTGAAAAAAATTGAAAAAAAATGTATCTATATTATAAATAAAAATTAATTAGAAAGTTTGTTGTATATTTTAAATGTTATGTCAATTAAGTTTATTGCAGAATCTAAAATCTAAAATAGATTATGTATAGCTTTGATCCACATTCTCTCGTTCATAATTTTGAGAAAGCTATTAAATAGAACAAAAAATCAAAGCTAACTTATGACAGAGTAAATTTAAGCTATATGATGACAGAGTAAATCAAATTTATCGTAGGATAGAGTATAAATCAAAGCAATCTTATGAAAGTAAATCAAGCGTCAGTGTTGTTCAGTTATCAAATTTTTTGATTTTCGTTACTTTGTATCTCTTTTTTTTTATTAATTTTATTTTTCAAAATGAACAAATTTAACTGCTCTCGTGACCTTTTTAAAAAGAATTTGTGTAGCACGCCTTGCGTACGTGCGTGTGTCATTTGGTGCGTTTGCTTCTCTACTTCAATGTTGACCTTTGAACCCTAACCCTACTTTTCATTTTCTTTCTCCGTACCTTCCAGTTAGGTTAAGCCACCTTAAATACTTGCATTTTGTAACTTTTAAAGAAAAAATGTTTTCGTACGTCTGCTTTTGTTTTTTTTAATGGATCTACGATTGTGTGTATCGTTAACTGGTATCTTTCTGTATCACCTCCCACAGTTCACTTCCGCATCCGGGTCATGGACCAGCATAAACCTAGAACACTGTCGCCTCCGTCTTCCGGTAACACCTTCTGGCAGATTGAGGCGGAGACCAGCATTCTGTATGGTGAGTAAATACAGACTCAAGACTTCTCTTTCTCTCTATCCCTCTTTTTCCAGCCCAACTTCTCTCGATCTCTCTTTATCTTTATATCTTTCTATTCCCATCATTTTTTCTCTTTTTTTTTTAAATACAAGTCAAATAGTCAGCTTCCACTTCTTTCAAATTCCATTTTGTAGGCTGTGTGCACAAAATTCAATCTTCTGCTCATTTTTATCGATGACAGGATGAACTGATAATTAATTTGGGGATATTAAACAAATTGTTCGTTCATTTAGTAAAAGAAAGTTCCACGCGAAATTGTACAACAATACCAAATTGTAATCAATGAATTATTGTTTTCTTATACAGCTTATATTTATGTACGTGAGCTGAGACAGTGAATAAAACATCCATATACAACGACTGAGTCTGAAAATATACACAAAATAAAGCAAAACAAAAAAAAATTACCAAATACGTAATATAGAACGTTTTAGCTCGTATAATGTTAGAACCCCACCCACAGGGCCGGTCCTGCCCACCCACAAAGGGCGATTTAACAGCGGGATCACAAGGGGCGCGTCCTATGCCCTTACTTTTTAAAGGCCCTTCTGACAACACAATTTAATTTTAAAAGGGCCCAATAGTGTGCCCTAACATAGGCTAATCCGCCTCTGCCCACACCCATGGGCCCCTTCCCCCAACAGTCAATCAATTATATATATATATATATATATATATATATATATATATATATATAGTTATAGTTATAGTTATTTTAATAATTTTGTTAAACGAAACATTTCAACTTTTTAAAATACCATTTTGTTTGTTTCTTTTAACTTTCTCGATGAAATGAACAAAAAATTAAGTTAATAATCATTAAGTTCCTAATAGAACAAAAAAAATTTTTTAAACAAATAATACGTCCCTGATATTTATTTTAGACATTATTTTAAACCCATCAACGGCTACGACGACAGGTGTTGTAGCTGGTTTCGTTTTACATCAGTCTCGACTTTTAAAATGACAACCTGTCCATGTCTTCACCACTGTAGCACGTCTACTAAATAGCACCCCAACTGTGACTCTTCATTACGGTTTCCTGTTATCAATTTCGCTAATGGAAGGGGATGCATGCTGGGTTGTTGTCGTTTTTTATTGCCATCCTCCAATACCATCATCACTCTCCTCCTCCTCCTCCTCCTCCAACCCACAGGTGAAATCATACGCTGGGAGCAGCAGGTCAGGTTGCGTCACATGACCACACGGAAGTACCTGTCGATTGACGCCAACCACGAGATCTCCCTGACGACGGACAACGAGGATCCCAAAACTGTGTTCCGTCTGCACTCAGTGCTCAGTGTGAGGCTTCGTTTTATTTTCTGTAGTGTTCTTTTTTTTTTTCAGGCTTCTTTATATGGTTTACTATAGGGCTACTTTTTAATGATTACTTTGGGGCTTCTTTGTAATGATTACTTTGGGGCTTCTTTTTGATGATTATTTAGGGGCTTCTTTTTAATGATTATTTTGGGGCTTCTTTTTGATGATTGTTTAGGGGCTTCTTTTTAATGATTATTTTGGGACTTCTTTTTGATGATTATTTAAGGGCTTCTTTTTAATGATTATTTTGGGGCTTCTTTTAAATGATTAATTTGGGGCTTTGTATATTCTTGACTTTGGGGCTTTATTTATTCTTAACTTTGGGGCTTTATTTATTCTTAACTTTGGGGCTTTTTTTATCGTTTACTCTGGGGCTTTTTTTCATGATTATTTTGGGGTTGTTCTTATTTATTCTTTACTTTGGGGCTTTTTTATGGTTATTTTGGAACCTCGTTTTATTGTTTACTTTAGGGCTTTTTTTCATGTTTTTTTTTGAGGGTTTAGTTTTACTTTTTACTTTAGGGGCTTCTTTTTTATTGTTTACTCTGGGGCTTTTTTTTCGTAGCGAACTCGGAGTTTATTTTTATGATTTTCTTTGGGGATTCTTTTTATTGTTTGCTTTAAATGATTTTTTTTTTTGCCTATTTTGAAGTTTGTCTTTTATCGTTTACTTTGAGTTATCTTGATCTTTATCAATTACCTTATTTCATTCCATTTTCTTTCATCTCTAAGCTGCAAATGTCTATGAATTGAAACATCTAACCATGCTTACGTCAATGTTATCAGCTTAGCTGATAATTTCAATGGTTAAAACTGTCCATTTAAAAAAAAAAAGCTTTTATAGCTGAACCAGTACATGCGTGTGTCTGTTCATTAAGTTAGTACCAATGACACTGCTCATTAGTCCCACTGTTGAGCATTGTTGTAAAGTATACAACAGTTTACTTGTTAATTCCACTCTCCGTCAAGAACACTTATAGTTGGTCTTACTGTCACCTTTGACCTCACCTATATATTTACTCAACCAGGAACGTGATGAGATTCACTTTGAGAGCTATGCAAGAATTGAGCATGTTTTGACAGGATTCTGGCTCCACGCTTTGAAAGGTAAGCAGAAACAGAGTTTCAAGCTTGTTGCTGTGGGATTTATATATATATATATATATATATATATATATATATATATATATATATATATATAATGTATGTTTGGTTATGTCGGTCATATTGCAGTCTTAGGACAAGATAAAATATCAATTTAATGAGGTTTTTATCGTATGATTAGGTTAGACATAACACATATTTGACCAAGAGTGAGAAATGGTTAGGCCAATCTGATAATCTGTGGATTAGAAAAGAAACACAGCAAAACAATAGAAGTATCGATACCAAGCATTAGAGGAAATAAGGGGAGTAATTTTTTAAACACAACACGAGTCATTCCCCTTGTCTAACTTCCAACAATGCATCATCTTACCTCGCCTGTCTTTGTGGGCTATAGGATGTTTCAGGGCTTAGTACTTGCCTATATGTCAGCTGGTTGAGATGAAACAGTTACTACCATAGATATATAAGATGGTTACTACTATAGTAAGTTCAATTCAATTTATTACACTGACTTACCTCCCCCAGTCAAGAATTGATACATTTTAGATTTGAATCTTTCAGAACCGCTATGAGTGTAGGAATCTCTTAATCAGACACTTGTGAAGATGTCACTGTATCTATATCCCTCTCTCATTTTCTCTCTCTCTCTCTCTCTCTCTCTCTCTCTCTCTCTCTCTCTCACTCTCTCTCACTCACTCACTCTCTCTCTCTCTATTTTACAAAAACACACATACACACTATTTGTACAAATTATACATTGTACAAAAAACTAATGAAGAAGATTTACGAGATTTATAAAATGTGCTAGCGCTGGGGGGGGGAGGGGGGGTCAAAACGTTCATCGCGTACTATTCACTTAGTGCATGACACAATGACATTGTAAGAATGTTGTAAGATTCATTTGTCTTGAAATTAAACCAGTTTAAACGATTTTATAGACTGTTTTACTTCTTTTAACATAGCTGAAATCCGTTTTCTTATTCATTGGACTAATGATAGATATATAGATAGATAGATAGATAGATAGATAGATAGACAGAGAGACAGATAGATAGATAGATTGATAGATAGATAGATAGATAGATAGATAGACAGAGAGACAGATAGATAGATAGATAGATAGATAGATAGATAGATAGATAGATAGATAGATAGATAGATAGATAGATAGATAGATAGATAGATAGATAGGTAGGTAGGTAGATAGATAGATAGATAGATAGATAGATAGATAGATAGATAGATAGATAGATAGATAGATAGATAGATAGATAAATAGATAGATAGATAGATAGATAGATAGATAGATAGATAGATAGATAGATAGATAGATAGATAGATAGATAGATAGATAGATAGATAGATAGATAGATAGATAGATAGATAGACAGAGAGACAGACAGATAGATAGATAGATAGATAGATAGATAGATAGATAGATAGATAGATAGATAGATAGATAGATAGATAGATAGATAGATAGATAGGTAGGTAGGTAGGTAGGTAGGTAGGTAGGTAGGTAGGTAGGTAGATAGATAGATAGATAGATAGATAGATAGATAGATAGATAGACAGAGAGACAGACAGATAGATAGATAGATAGATAGATATATAGATAGATAGATAGATAGATAGATAGATAGATAGATAGATAGATAGATAGATAGATAGATAGATAGATAGATAGATAGATAGACAGAGAGACAGATAGATAGATAGATAGATAGATAGATAGATAGATAGATAGATAGATAGATAGATAGATAGATAGATAGATAGATAGGTAGGTAGGTAGGTAGGTAGGTAGGTAGGTAGGTAGATAGATAGATAGATAGATAGATAGATAGATAGATAGATAGATAGATAGATAGATAGATAGATAGATAGATAGATAGATAGATAGATAGATAGATAGATAGATAGATAGATAGATAGATAGATAGATAGATTATATGGATGGATGAATTAAACTGTCTCGTCTAATTTCACGAATTCTGTATTTTGTCTAATAATACTGCCTGGGCCCAACAAAGTATGGATGTCTTTAAATAGAAACATTGGTGTGCTATGTTGTTATGTTGTTATTTTGCTATGTGTTTGTACACAACGTAATGGTAAAACTGGATAAAGATATTAAATAATGTATTTCAAGATGAGGATTACATCCGGAAACAGTTCAGGGGCGTGGAAGAAAATCAGGAGCACAGTATGAGGGGACTGCGGTGGGACACTGCCAACGTTAGACAGGTAAGCGACCTTAACATAAAATTATTGTGCCTTGAGCTCCTGTCTTAATGACATATGTAGCTTAGACTGGTTTGATCGACAACAGATATGAAATATGTATGCATATGCCATGGTGGAATGTACTATATCAGGGGTGGGCAAACTTGATTGTTATCGGCGGGCCGTATATATATTTTGTCTACTTAATTACAATTTACACCGTATGAAAATATGAATTTAAGAAAATTTGTCATTTTATGTCACATTTACACTTTATTACACATATACATTACATTTTAAAATACAAACTTAATCAGTTGCTAATTTGGTATTCATAATTATTTCAACAAAATAATTGACTTGAACTTCTCCTTCGGGTCATAATATGCTCGTAGGTCAAATTAGCTCTAGCTAATATTCTGGAGCCATTGAACCGATTTAATATCACTAGATTCAAATCAAATAGTCGGCATAAAATTTCAAAAATATAGCGAAAACTCCAAACAAAGAGAATTCACATCGACATAGGATCGTAACTTGTACATGACGGGCCGCATGCAGCCCGCGGGCCGTAGTTTGCCCACTATATGAATGTAATGATTCTTACATCCCGGTGCTTACACAGAAATCAGTGATTATTAATACATTTCAAGCCTGTGCATGTTACTTTTCATGTTTCGCTAAAAAAAAACATTTTAACAAGAATTGTGAAGTTCAAGCTAACAAAGTGTTTGTTAACTTTAAAGTTTTTGCTAGCTGGACAGTTTTTGATAACTTCAAAGTGTTTGTTAACTTAACAGTTTTTGTTTATTTCACTGTTTGTTAACGTGAAAGTTTTATTAACTTTAAAGTGTAAGTTAACTTGAAGATCTTTGTTAACTTCAAAGTGTTTGTTAACTTCAGAATCGTGTTCAGCTGACTCTTTAGGCAACGAGTAATAGTCTCACGAGTTACCAATCACCCTTTATCGAAACTTTTTCAATTCCTTTTTTATTCCACACATATTTTAACCAATAGTTTTTTCTTTTTTCTTCTAAGAATTTAAGATTTTTTTTTTAAAGTTCAAAGCCCGTTAGAAGATGCATTTTCATTACATTGAAAAAGTTATTATTTATGTTTCAAATAAAAAGTTTCGCACTTTAAAGCGGTAACCCCCCCCCCCCCACACACACACACACATCTGCGTTTTTTTCCGTTTCGATGCTACGCGTCGTGCGGCTATCGACTCAAAACGTGTGACGTCACGAACAAATCTTTAAATAGCGATAACACACACCGGCATGACGTCTGTCCTGCGTGTCTACGTTTTTTTCCAAAAAACGCAGCTAGGCCGTCATCCGGGTGCTATGTGCCCCTTGCACCATAGTGCGGCACGGCCCTTTGTTTAATATGGAAGACAGTTCTTCATCGTGTGCCAAAACAATGAAGTGGGTTTGTACTTTAAGTACCCCCAGTTGGCAGTGACAGTGGTAGCTGTGAGCCGACTATCATTCAAGTATGTAAACAGACAACTGTCCTTATTAACATATTAGTAGGTCAAGTGTACTATTAGCCTTTTACCAACATTTAGCGTTTATAAGGACTGTTTGTATACGGCAACACACTTAGTAGTCTGTCGATGTGACGTAACAATATCACGTTGAATTGATCTGTTCAGATATCTTAAGTTCCCAACAGTCAGGGACGAGGCGTGAGTGTTGCCGGTCATAATCCTTATCTAATGATAATAATATGTTATGGTTCTGTGTTTATTATATATATATATATTTATATATATATATATATATATATATGTATGTATGTATGTGTGCATAATCATTTATAATAAAAAACTATAAGTTTAAATATACAGTTATTTAAATATAGATTGTATACGTTGTTAGCCTAAGTTTTTATACAAACATATCATGTTTATGTTTGAGACTATGTAAATAGCATTAAAAACATATATTATTTTTCTCTAACAGTTATAACCGGCAACAATACTGTCCAAGTCAAGGAATGGCAAATATAATTTTATTAAATTATTAAAGCGTCAAAATTAACGGAAATAAAAATATATTTTATTTTTTTGAGCGTGCTAGTACCCTATTGTTTTATCCGAAATGTCGCTAATATAGTTGGGTTTTTATTTTGTTCATACTTTTTTTTTTTGGCGTACCAAGTACAAAGCGACACGGGGCTTTATTTTTCATCCAACCCCGCCCGTCCATGCCTCCACCCCCGTCCCTCCCCCCCCCCACTCCTGCATAGTTCGAACCACCTCCAAACGCTCCCGTCAAACTCTGTTCTATCCCCCATCAAATACGGTTGATCAAATCAAAACTGCTCTGACTACTCCACACACAAATAAAAAAGCTTTAATCCCGTTTGGACAACAACAAGTCATCAATAATCTGTGTGTAACACTGTATATATATATAATACAAAATCAGTACAGGGCTCTACGTAAACAGGATCTGTGTGTAATTATCGTAGACCCTTGTTAGAATGAGATGTGTGTCCCTAATACACCACATAATTTTTTAACATAACAACTATAGCATAGCGGAGAGTACAACGGCGATGGAGACATTTTAGAAAATTGTGGTGAATAAATAGAGCATTGCCCATTCGCATTTACTTATACAATTTACTCCCTGTCAACTGGGTGGTTTTGAGTCACTCGGTGAGTGACCTATAAATGGACAGTCGCAGGCTATACATCCCGTAGACCGAGAGTCGTTCCGAGGAGGGGGGGGTTCAGAGCCGAATGTCTAATATATGCATTGCGTCATAGAATCTCCTAGGGCCTACTATCTGGCGCGGAGCATCGGGGTAGCGCCCCCCAGCAGCCAAAACCCAAATGTCGCAAATAGACGTGTGACTTTATAACTGACACTGTACTTCGCCAGATATATATAGCTAGGGTTGCCATATTTTTTCACGGACCAACCGGGACAGTTCTGTCTTTTTTACTTTAGGTTTAGGGATGTCGGTTCCGGGGGGGGGGGGAGGTATGAAAACAGTAATGTAAAAAACACTTAAAATATAGAATAGATAATCTTTGTTATTTTATTCATAATGGTACACAAACATGATATTTGTACAAAAACAAAACAGTTTTCTTCTTGTTGTACCACTCGTATTTATCACTTCTGTAAATTTGTATTACTGTGTTACTTACCAAAATGTTACTGATCACACAAGAGCAGATTAATCATTATCTGATCTAATAATTTTGCTCAATTATTTCCAAGAAACTGTGCCCTGAATCTAAACCGGGACAATTTCAACAACCGGGCGGGACACCGGGACAACCCAATATATCCGGGGCTGTCCCGGCCAAACCGGGACGTATGGCAAGCCTATATATAGCTCTCCAAATCCCCCTCACAACTTCCGTTATATATACAGTCGATTCCACTTAATTGGGACACATCGGGACCGAGGCTTTTCGTCCCAATTAAGCGGCTATCCCAATTAAACATAAAAATTTACTATTGGCTTCTTGGTTTGGTTTCTTTGAGATTTGTCCCAAATAAGCGGCTGTCCCAATTAAGCCGAATCCACTGTATATAAACAAATACATATATAAACGTATATATATATATATATATATATATATATATACATATATTTATTTATTTATTTATATACGGACGGTGAACACACACAAATGTCTCTCCATTCCTTGTTGTGTGCAATTCCATTTAACGATCAGCGCAGTCAACGTTGGCGTTTGATAAAATTTCTTTCACGCCAGACTTGATAAATCACAGTCACAATAATTTCACTGCTTCCTCAAACACCCCTACCCGCATCAAGCATGATCACACACACACTAACACGAACACGCACGCACACACAACCTTCATACGAACATACAGCAGGATCATATTCGTAGTGTGGACTTGACGATAGAAAACACTTGGTTACATTTTATTATATTTGTTGATGAATGGATGGCTGGGGGTAGAATACAGAAACAAAAATAGAAGGAGGGGGGGGGGGAGTGCGGGCGGCGGG